>BOPM01001529.1:36114-53491 GCA_022179025.1 Porites australiensis
AGACTGAGAACGCGGTTTCGTTAAACGCCGTCTAAAATTTGTTTTCATAACCAGTGCATGGTACATTTCTCCTCTCTTGACGTTATTTAGTTCGAGAAAATATACAGAAAAAGATGGTGACGGGGAAGCCGTAACTGGAAATCAAAGCAACGCCCACTGAAGTCAACATGAGAAAATGCCCACTAACTATAGGGAGATTATACAAGACAGACTAAAAGGCAGGTGTCGTACGAGGAGTCTTTTTTCGATCTTCAACAGACCTTCAGAGCCCGGTATTTTAACAGCTGGATAGTGCTAACTAGTGGATAGCACTATCAGATCAAATCACCATCCACTGGATAACGCGATTGGCTTTCCTAACACTTAGCCACTGGATAGTGCTTCGGATGGATAGTGTTTATCCAACTATTGAAAACGCGGAGACTGATTTTTCTGTTAATTGAAACCCATTTTAAAGCTACAGGTGGAAAAAACAAGGCTGGAGTTGACCTTGTTTTGATACAACCCTTTCGGTTTTATCATGTAGATCATGTTGGTCTTTAATGCTAACTAGTATTTTTAAGCATAAATTGTTTCCATAAGAAAAGGATAGAGGTTTGTATCAAAAGAAAGTCAATCTCAGCCTTACATTCACTCAAAGGCTAGGATACTAAGCCCACAACTGTAAAATGGTCCATTTTATTAAGAATTACGTCATCAAATAAACAATGGAAGCACTGGAGGTTTGTGTATTCTCACATTGATGCTTAAATTAATTCAGGGTATTACAACTGAGCCAATCATATTATTTTATTTTAGTTGCACTGCGGGTGGAAAAAGGTACCCGAAAACCTTACCAGCAGGATCGAGAGGGACTGGAACTGGTCTAACGGCTCCAGGGTCGTGTAACAGCACGTCCTGAGTACTGAGGTGAGCGTCCAATGGCAACTCTGCAAGAATCTGTGCAGGTGATAAAAGAGAACAACGGGGGATGAGCTCAGATAAGATGTTCGAGCAACAAGAAAGTGTTCAGACAGTTATACAAACGAGACCAAAAAATGGTCTCAGTTTTCGACCCATAGCAAACTTGCGATCTTATGCTGACTCAGCAGGGCGATCATTTGGCTTTTTAGAAAGTAGTTTTTATCATAAAGATCATTCGTATTTAGTTTTAACTAAATACGAAATGTCTGTTCTCGACTAATGGCAATTATGTCCAAAAAACCTTCATTACAAGTGTGAGGGGGAAAACGTTGAGATCGAAAAATCTACCACCCCACAAATTCGATAAATTTACTATCAAAAAGTTTGTTCCCAGAAAATGACTGGTTCACAAAGAAATCCTTAGACATTTTGGAACGTTCACTTTTTCTTTTCGACTGTTTTTTGTCTTTTTCCCAGTGCAAATACTATCTTTTACAGGGACACAGTCAGCTATGGGACCGCGCTGACCTGGACACTACTTTTGCCAGTTTGAAAAGCGTTTACCTCAACCCGAAATCAAATCTACGCGTTGGATACATCTAAAAATCCGCTTCAATCCTGCCTAGTGCTTCATTCGATCCTCGATCTTTTACTGAAAATCTCTTTTTGAGCAAACTTTTAATCATCCTATTACAGTATTTAATCATATTTGGTTAAAAACAGTATTCAAAGGAGCTTGAACAGAAGAGGTGAGAAACGCGTAGGCGCCGGGCGGGAGAAATCGCCATCCTTTACCAAAATAACAAGAGTAATGAATCAGTAACATTGGCAAGCAAATAATCGTTATAAATATTTGGAAAATCGATGGAAAAGGTTACACATATTTGGAAAATCAAGCATGAACCTTCGACAATGATTCAGACTTCGTGCAATTTCTCACGTCTACTGATGTTCGAATTCGGAACTATTCGTCGATATTTGGCTTTCCCTGGAAAAATCCATCGGTGAATTCTCAATGGTATATAAAAAAAAATGAGTGCCCTGATATGGCTTAGGGCCTCTAATCACGATTTCGACCGGTAACTAGTTCAGCTGTACAAGGTTTGTTTAGAGTATTCCGGATACGCTTTTGTTTCACGCGCGTCTTGTGACACGCAAATCAGCTAAGAAAATGGGATTTAATGCGCATGTGCATCAGCTGACTGTGTCCCTTTAAAGAAAAGTTATTAGGTCCAAACACGGTTTAAAAATGAATGTCCAAGAAAGGCTTTGAGAATCTACCTTCATTACTTCATCAACAGACAAAAATTCCAACTCAATCTTGTCTTGTGTAACTGCAGACAGGCCAGAACCACTGGGAAGGTACGGATCGCTCCCCCAGGATCCTGCAGGCGTAAAGATGGTGGACGGGGTGTTGTCATGATGGGTCTCTATATCAGGGGAGGAGTGATGCTGGGGATCAACATGAGAAGGGAGGTATCCACTCAAGGATGCCAGACCGTGGCTGGATCCATGCACTGCAGGAGAAAGAGCTGCCGCTAAAACCAAACCGGCTGTAGAGAGAAAAGGATAGAAATTAGAATCCCAGAAGTAAGACTCCAGCTCCTGATGACTTCATTCAAACATTAACAAAATCAGTTTAAGTAAAGTCACGTTTGACGGCAATGGACTCGTGCAAAATGCCGTATTTGTACTCAGAACACTTCAAAAAGACAATCAAAAACAGGGAAGTTGAAACGCCTACCAGCAGGATCAGGAGGCACTGAAAATGTTCCTACGGTATCGGGATCGTGAGCCAAGAATGGTGAGCCGTGAACACTGGGATGAGTCTCTGCCAGAATCTGTGAGGTGATAGACGAGAACAAGAGGTGATCAGCTAATGATCAATCAAAGAGAAAGTATTTAGTTAGTTGTGAATACTACACCACAAAGAGACAGAATCTCAGTCCCTGAACCAGGTCAAACTCGTGATCTTTTACTGACTGGTCACATCACTTGAGAAAAGAATCACCGTTTTTTTTTTTGCGAATTGTATTTTTAAGGCCAGCCTCATGCTAAGATCCCCATTGTTTTAACAAAGTTTATCTCAATAAGTATCCATCAGTGAACACTGATAGATCAGTCATAATAGGAAAGTATTTCCTTTATGAAAATGCTTTTAGCAGTAAAGCTTACATCTTTAACGAATTTGTCTCCCTTGTTCGTGACAAGATTAGAGTAGAAAAATATACATTTCATGTACGTCTGGCCGTGAAAAGGAATTAAAACAAAATGGTCTACCTTTTATTCTGTGTTTAAGGTGTTTCGATACAGTTTTTCGAAGACCATACTGATGTTTTTCAGTCGTCTTAAAAGTGATTTTGTCCTTGTCCGATCGCTACAAACTTTTCACCAGTGATTGACTATGAACTGAAGTTTGTCAAAATGCAGTTTTTAGTAAAATCGATATCACTATGACAACAATAAACAAAAAACTTGAAATCGATAAATTCCGAATTTTGCGCGATCTAGACCTGCTACTGAAAATCCGTTACCAGGAACTTTAAGTGTGGTGTTTAGCAAATAACCTCCCCCAGAAGTAAAAAATTCTGTATGTTTGAATTCAAATAAAACGCAAATATATTTCAAGAATCAACACTAAGCTACACTACCCTTTTCAGTGAATTTTATTTTTCAGGCTACCCTCACGCTACTTGTTTGACTAAAATTTATAAAAAGCCTCTTCCCACAGCAACAATGTTAAAAGTATTTTCCGTCAGAAAATTTTCATTAAGGTCGATCCCCATTATTTTCAACAAAGTTTACCTCAATGAGGATCTATCAGTAAACACTGTTTAAATAAAATGCAGCCACTGGAAGGTTTCGTTTATCCATCTTCATTACCTCGTTGAGGGACAGGTGTTCCAACTGAAATAAGTCACGCAACTCAGTCTACAATCCCACCACCCAGGAGGTAAAAAAAAGAGACTATTTACACCAAAAAACAAGACTTACAAATCTCTGCATAGTTCTCCATTTTGCTGGTTATTTACATCAATGATACAACTCCCGTGGATTTTATTTTAATTGTTACTTGTAGTTTTTTTGCTAAATTTTGAGCGCTTTTTGTTGTTGAACGTTCATTCACAATTGTATAATAGCTGAATTAAAGAAATATTTATTTTGCGTCTAACTAATACTTGACATTCAACATGGAACGGTTGGCACGCGTTTTTAACGTTTGTTGTAAAGTAAAATCCCTTTCAAAGAAAATACCTTATTCATCAACAAAATCTGATGACCCACCCACTCCTGATTGTCTTCTGATTCAGATGACGATCTTTCATCTTCAGATTCGATCATTTCTTCCTCATCCTGCCACAAATCAAACACTTGCACTAAACATCATCCACTTGTTATGATATTTTAGGACCATGATTTCAGTTTTCACGTGCACGAGGACAGACAATTTTAAAAAAAATAAGTCAATGAACGCCAATTTTATAACAGTCAAAATGTGACAGCAACCCTAGTCTTCCAACAGTTTGACTCTTTTGTCAAGTGTAGGCGACCAAATGAGGAGCAAGGAGCGAAACACAAAACATGCCTCTACACTGATCACGCTTACTATTAAATAGCAGGTGACTTGAGCCCAATATCTTCCTGAGTTTTGAGTCTTTTTGATAGAAAAATGAAACTGTTTGTATAAGACATCTAGCATATTGAGAAGAATAACGTTCACAGTCATACAATAAGACTAGAAAACTCAGTCATACTTAGCTGAAGAATATTCAAACGAATTGAGAGGTGTTTACATCCGATAAAACACGGAGGGGTTTTGGCTTCATTTTTCTCGGAAATAATAAAAAACCCAACCCATCGAGTATTGGAAACTCTCAAAACACTAAGCTGTGCATTGTGGTTTAAACTTGATAAACAAAATACTATTCGTTTATAAAAATTTAACTTAAAAGAGACTAAAAAATCCAGTCAATGAAGGAAACAAAGTGTGCGTAAAGTAGCAAACTCACTCGCTCGCTCGCTTCCTCATCGTCATGCTCAGCTGATAAATCGTCCTGCTGCCAAACACAAAGCAACATTAAAACACTACTCATCACAAAAAAACTAATTTGAAGATCAATAATTCTATATAATAATATCTCCGCTGGCAGTAATTATTGTAATCCTTTTTCTCATTTTTTGTAAGCGACATCCCGGTTATTGCAACGTGTCATGCATAAGTTGTTAGTTCAACCTTTCTTAACTTGGAAGCCGTCTCTCACTATTTGCATTACGCATGTAACTATAATTTGTCTTTATCGTAATATTGTTTATTGTAAGTGTATCGCGAGTAATCGTTGAAAAAAGATGAAAAAAGGTAAAAAACAAAACAACAAAAAAAGACACAATGCGGCCCTGGAAGCGGGCTTTGTTTGTCCACTTTCTACATCATTGCATGGGGGACAGACAGGTCACCAAACTCAGTCTGTAATTCCACCTCCCAGGAGATAAAAAAGAGATCTATTTACACAACCACAGGACTTACAACTCCCTGTACTATTAAATATAAAACAAGCTTAGTTTCCATGATTTTCGAAGCAATTTTATGTATTCAAAGAGTTTAAATCAATCCAAATACAGAGAAGCTTTCCTGAAATATTCACTGCTCACTACGCATGCAGGAATACAGATTTGAATTTGACATTGGTTACGGGAATGACTGACAGATTCGTTTTTCAAATAACCAATTCATTAATAGAATTTTGGGGGGTACGCATGACCTGCCTTGACTGTAAGCTCCATATCTGCGTTCCCTTTGATAGCAAAATAAAACTGTTCGTATATTAAAGAAAACTAGTCTATTGAGGAAAGTAACTTTCAAATAAGTCATAAAAAGATAAGACTAGAAAACTCAGTAATACTTTATGAAGAAAATCCAAACGAATTCAGGGGTTTTAAAATCCGCTAAACCCCTGAGGGACGAGTTTTAGCTCAAGTTTTCCTGGAATGATAAAACGTGGCCAACCCATCGATTATCAGAAACTCTCAAAAAAACTCAGCTGCGCATTGTCTTTTAAACTTAATAAACGAAACTCCTGACCGTTTGTAAAATATAACTTCAAAGATAGAAAATGCGAAATCAATCAATGAAAGTAACAAATTTTGTCGCTAACTGACCTCCTCTTCCTCATCGTCAGATTCAGCTGATGAATCATCCTGCTACGAAACAAAAGACAACATTAAAACACCTCTCACTACAAAAAATTACTTTGAAGATCAAACAAGACATTCAAAAACAAAGGAAATCCTTCGTTGAGAAGATACCAGTGAGGTTCTGAAGTTAAGGTGAAAACGTTTTCACGCCTTTGCTATCGCTTCGTTAATTACATGATTATGAATCAAAAATTTTTTTTCTTCTTATTGCTAAGACATAGCTAAAGACTGACGACCCGCTACACTGACGAGCAAAACAACTGTGCTGGTTAATTTGAAAGCTAAATCACACGTCCAATGATCAAAGAAAGGTTTTCCTTGAAAATGTCCGATGAACAGAAAAACAGATTTCCCAGTGCAATCAATGAAGTTTTTAGTATAACTTTTTAAAAGTAAATCAAATACAGAACATTATAATAAATAATTAGAAATTACTGAAACAGGTAAACTGGAATGGATTAAAAAAAAAAAAAAAACAAGGCAAAACTATGAAAAAATTTACACCAAATGATTGAGGGGGTTTTTAATCTCATGAAAAACGCGGAAAGAGTCATTGGGACTGACGGGCCGCGACGCTGACGAGCAAAACGACAGTGCCGGTTACTTTGAATGCAATTCACATGTCCAATGGTCAAAGAACAGAGAAACAGACCTTCACTTGCAATCAGTGAAAGTTGAAGAATAACCTTTGTTAAGTGAATCTTATACAAAACACTGATTAAGGTGGCCCGAACCTATTTATATGCGTGTTGGTTATGTTTTTGATTTGCGTTTTTTAGAATGAAAGATTCAACCGATTTCTATGATTTCTGGTATACCAAGTAAATAATGATGGAACTTTAAGAAAATGTTATTTGTTTTCTTGTAGATATAAGAACCTTTGAGATATCTGCATATATTTAAAACCACATTTTTACAAAATCCCACGACAGATTTTTCCCTAACTTCAGCAAATAAGCCTCAGAGCTCTCTAGTTTTACATCTGCAAGTTTGATGGCAATCGTGACCGTAGAACTCGCTGCACAAAATGCTGGTCAAATAGGCCATTTGCACTGAGAAGTCATGTGACATCGTTTTTGTGAAAATGAAAGTTATATGATTTTGCCTTCGAAAAACGATTAGTGGGTCATATCTTAAACAAAATTATAGTGATTTGGTTTGTCAAACCCGCACCATTTTCTTAAAATGAATCAGTTCGTAGCTGGTCACGTGACCAAAATGTGATTTTTAAAATTAGGAATTACATCTTTAAGAACACAAATTTTGCACTTAAAGTTCAAGGGAAATGTTGAAAAGATAATGTGGTAACGTTTACAGCACATCTGAGGGTAACTATCAAACGTTTAACAAGATATAAGCAAAAAGTAGTTTTGGCCGCCCTGTTGGAGGGCAAGAGTATGTCCTCCAACATGGCGGCCAATACAAATCATACTGCTTTGTTGAAAAATCAAAGTGCCATAAAATATCTCCCTTAAATGCGTTTCCTCTCAAATTTCGGGAGTAAGATAATTTTTATGTGCTCTGTCAATTTTTGGCATCAGCAAGATTCCAACTCATCGTTTAAAGGAAGCATTGGTCACGTGACCTCTTAGCGCAACTGCCCTATTTAACCTTAAAATGCTACGCTAACACATTTGTGAAAGTTGACGCACAAATAGAGGTAGAGTGCCTACAGACTATCTCCTATCTGAAAGGATATTCCTACCTAAAGCTTTATTACAAGAAACAGAGTAATCAGAAACCTACGCGAACATAGTTAGCACTACAAGAAGAACAACTTTATGCTAAGTGCGCGGTAATATTAAAGAACTCCTATTCATCAAATTTAAGTTGTACTTGTCCCTCTCTTTTGGAAACAAATCTTAACAAAGCAAAATATAGCGTCTCGAAAAACTGTCAAGAGTTTTTAGCGTCGTAGGTTCCTGTTTTGAAGATAAATAAGGCCACAAACTCCAGTAATTCTAACCATCCATTTTTCAGCTGCAATGAAAACCCTCGTAGTTGGTAATTTGTTTAAGCTTTTTAGACTTGCCAGCACATTCGCATGGGAAGTTTACCACTTGGGAGTAAAGATGAAGACAAATATGACAATCGTCTTATTCTTCTCATTATCCCCAATAGCAAATTGCACGTGCGAATGTGATGGGAAGTTTAAAAGCGTGAATAAATTACCAAATACAAGGGTTTTCACCGCAACTGAAAAATGGATGGTTAGAAGTACTGGAGTAGATGGCCTTATTTCTCTTCAGAACGGGAACCTGCGACGCTAAAAACGCTTGACAGTTTTTCGTAGAAGCTATATTTTGCTTTTTTAAGATTTGTTTCTAAAAGAGAGGGATAAATACAGAGTACGTTTGATGAGTAGTAGTTCTTTAATATCACCGCCCACTCAGTTTAAAATTGTTCTTCTTTAAAAAGTGCTAACTGTATTCGCCGTAAGTTTCTGATTACTCTGTTTCTGGCAATAAAGCTTTAGGTAGGAATATCCCTTCAGATAGGAGATAGTCTGTCGGCAGTCTTCCTTTTAGGTTTTTACACCTATAAGAAAATAAATAACATTTTCTTAAAATTCCATTATTGTTTATTAAGGATGCCAAACATCACAGAAATCGGTTGAATCTTTCATTCTGAAAAACGCAAATCAAAAACATAACCAACACGCATATAAATAGGTTCGGGCCACCTTAAAAATAAAAGGAGTGAACCGAAATGAATTTCAAAAAAAAAAACTATGCCTTCTTTTAACCTTATTTCTATGACCCACCTGCTCCTGATCGTCCTCTGATTCAGATGAAGAATCAGGAAAGAAGTAAGGGTGCAACAGTTTCCAATAGTACTCTGATGGCCACTTTCGTTCAGGCTTGGGGTCACCACTGCGCTCCTGAAACAAATGTCGACCATGCAACAAACATTTAATGCAAGGTTTTCAGGAGTAAACTTGGTTTTCATTTTATTAAAACGTGACCAGAGAAGACGAGAAACAATATAAAGGTGAAAACTCCATCATGAGCAAGTTCAGACTGAGCGGGTACAATGCATCTATCACGCAACTCTTTGTTAAGCGGTCGCTGTGGACACTTAACCAAATTACAAAACAAAAGAGTCACTTCTCTAATAGAATGAAAAACTCCTTCATATCAGTGGAGAGGGGGTTCAAAATAGGTGGGGGAGGAGAGGGTGGTAACGGTACATATGTGGAGTAAATGCTCTGGCTTTGCTCTGGCTACCTTTACATTAAACTCCAAGTGTTTTTGTTTCTTTTTTCTTTTCAATAATCGTAGGAAAAAACGTCTGAAACACACGATCATGTGGACTCCCAAAAGTTTAAAAACGGGACAGCCAGTTTTCTCTTCAATTTTCTCTGCCACTTAAACCTGATTTTTCTGATTTTGTTTTTTGCACCCATGTTGATTTAATTAGAAACAAAAAAAGCAAGAGCAATTTAGACAAAGTAATTTTTGATGGCGAGAGGTATTTTAGAAACACTCACTTTGAACAGAAAGTAGTTTCCTTTTTCTAATGCAGGTGCGGACCGAAAAATAAATGGGAAGGCGGGAATGCTGGCGCTACACGCAAACAAAAGGTCAGCTGTTACCACGTCACTAGCCTTCTCTTACGCCACTTTGAATGACAGTTTGTTGATTTTGCAGTTTGTGTTTCACTTCAGTTGAGTTTGTTCTTCAAAGAAAAAAATCAATGCAAAAATGCTCAAGACGGACAGGAATTGTAAAAAGAATTACAACGTAAAAACGTGAGTGAGAGAAAGATTCGGCTTATTTACTCTGGAATCTAGAATTTGTCAAAGGATTTGTGGAGGCTACCAGCAAAAAACTTACCAATTGAAGACACAAAGCGACGCAGGATTTGCTAACGCCATAGTGTTTGTCATCAAGCTGGAAAAACATGTCGCCGAGTTAATACCATAGTGGAGGGCAATTACCTACGATAAAATGTATGAAGTTAAATTTGAACAAAAGTGTCTCTGAGGAATTGTCTGTTTTGTGGAAAGTTATCTAAAAAAACCTACGCTACTGAGCAATCGAGGTCATTTATGAAAGGACACGCAAAGACCACTCAAAGAAAAAGGACACCAGGCTCTGAAAAGACTTCTTCGTTTTCTGGACTCTCAAACAAACTTTTCTTGAGTTTGACTGATTTTAGGAAACCTTAGCGATAAAAGTGAAACTGTAAGTTAACCTTTCTTTATGTTACTTTCCAAATTATTTGTTTGAATTGAACATGAACTGAACATATTTTGACTTTATGCTTGTTATTCATCATCATTTTATAAAAAGTAATGAATTAAAATTGATTCTGAAATTTATAATATTGTGGAATTTTTGTGTTCTGTTATGTTGCACAGTATTTGTTATAAGTGAGCTCACATCGAGTTGAACCAGACTCGAAGAGAAATTTCATATCTGCTCGCTGATCCATTATTTTGCACTGTGCAGACATCTTCAGATTAATTTACTTGTTCTCGGTTAAAACATTGTTTTGAATTCAGTTTAATCAATTGAAAGGAATGAATTTAAAACGATACTTTGAATCTGCTAAAGTTTATGGTTTGATTTCAAAAGTAAATCGCGTGTTTTGTCGAGTATAAAAATGACAAAAAAGGAAAATGGCGAAAGGCAAGAGCTGAGTAGAAATAAACTGTAAACAAAGAATAAAGAAACAAATTGCGATAAAATTGGAAAACTTACGTGGTAGGATGAATCCAGTTCAGTGATGTTGCCGTGCTGCTTGATGGCTGATGACAGATCCATCACCTGCTGTGGAGTCATCTTCACAGCTTCAAGCCCCAGCGTCTTCAGGTGAGGAGCGCAGCTGAGATGTTTAATCAAGCTGTCTACTCCTGCACCCAGGAGAGGATTGTCTGACATGTAGAGCAACTTCAAGTTTGTAGCTTTTTGAAATAAACTGTTGATGAACTCCACAGCAGGTGATGATGTGACATTGATATGACCGAGTGTTAAGTACTCCAGTTTGTGTGTTATTGGGATGCTCCTCAGTAGAGACTCTGTTACCTCAGCATCCAACACTTCACCGAGTAGATTACCCCAAACCTCTATCACGTGTGGAGCGGTGATAAACGGCATCATCTTAATCAGCTCTTCCACATCTGAACTGTTCACACCATGAGCTTCAATCCTCCAAACCCTGGAGAGACCATGACGCTTTGAACAACAGCTGCAGCTGCTCTCTTCACTTGACTCATCACCATTCATGTTTGTCTTCTCTGTTGTCTCTTGTTTACTTATTAGCGCCTTAATCATTTTACATGGAAGAAAAGGAATGCCTTTATATACAGCTTTTCTAATTTTCATAAAATACAGGTGAGTGTTGTTTCCTTCTTTCTTTAGGAAAAATTCATCAACTCGACGCCATGTAAAGTTGCTTAAAAATTCTGATGCTTTTTTTTCTCCTGAACTACTTAGAATGGAAGCGTTTAATTGTTTAGATAAAATTGTTAAGTTTTTATAGTCTTGCTCTGTATACTCTTTGTCATCAGTGAAAAAAACGTAATTTACGTTTACGGTAGTTTTAACTAACTTTTCTTTCACAAGATCATTTAGCTGGTCTGCTTCAATTAAAAGAACTCCTCTGAAAGAGGAAAGAAATGTAGGAAAGAGGTTTCTTTTTGTCTCAGCTGAACAGTAGAAAAACAACTCTGTGCAGAGTGTTAGAAAATTTCTTTGGTCTTTAGAAAAATCCCGCGCTGACGGTGCTTCGCTGTCGAAGGTGTACTTCGTCAGTTCTTCTTCGTTCGCCGCCATTTTCATCAGGTGAATCACAATCTCGCGCGCGGCTTCTTCTGACAGCTCACCAGCAAATTTTATCACTTCATTCATTTTGAGGATCTTTTCAACCGAGTCCAGCTTTGACAGGGAATTTGTAATTTTATTCTTTTTAGATAATATCAGCTCCTCTTTCAGAAAACATCCCGCGAAGTATTCTTGTACGGATTTATGAATGAAATAGACACCTTTTTCAGGATTCAAACTTGAAATATTTAAAACTTGAAAAAGGCCCACTTCAATCAACCTCTCGATCAGATCGTAGTTAGGTAATTCACTTCTGGGGATATACAGGCAATCGTTGATGAGAGCTTCAAAGGCCGTGCGCCCTAATGCATATAATTCATCTGAGTAATCCTCAATGTTAAACACCGATTCAACAGACTGTTTTTCACGCATGTGATGAAACAAAGTCTTCACGAATTGAGTGAAGATATCTGCGCGTTTCTTTGGCAGTGCGTTGCGATCTTTCCCCTTCCAGAGTAGACACATAATTAGAAGAAGAAGAGGAATTTGTGCTAGTTTTCTTAGGTCTTGCTGCTCCAGGTAGTTGAAAAAATTTTTAACATCTTCACCATCTTTTAAAAATCTACCAGCGTACTCCTCTTGGCGCCGATCATTGAAGCCGTCTATCTTGAAAACAGCATCACCAGAACTTCTCAACGTCTCAGCTTTCATTTCCCTTGAAGTTATTACAACACAGCAATTGCTTAACTGGTTTTCATTCCAGATTTCAAGGACAGGCGATTGGTTTCCAGCAGTGTAAACATACTCATCGTAACCATCCAAGATAAGCAAGACTTTTTCTTGATGGCGACGAACGTAGTTATACAGGTTGTCGACAGAAACTGTGCCATCACTAGCCAGCGCTCTGGAAGCCGCCAAAATGGACGGAACATCTTGGAGATTAGAAACGTCCCGTAATCTTACCAGAAGGACAAGATCAAACGCTCCTAATGTTTGTGGAAATTTCTGCTGGGACCAGTCGAAAGTGACTTTCTGCGTAAAAACAGTCTTGCCGATACCTAGGAGGCAAAATGAACTAAATTGTGAGGACGTCTTGAATTTAAACTATTTAAATTTTCTACAGTTCTAAGAAGACTTTTGACAGAAGTGTCAAATTATTCAACGGAATTTTCTGAATTTTTTAACTTTTTCTTTAAAATGCGCTTAGGCCATTCCCATAAAATGTTTTGTTTCCCATCGCCCGACCGGCCCATTTTTTTTTGGAAAAGTGAAAAAACATTCCAGAATCACTT
This sequence comes from Porites australiensis, assembly GCA_022179025.1. Lineage (NCBI taxonomy): Eukaryota > Metazoa > Cnidaria > Anthozoa > Scleractinia > Poritidae > Porites > Porites australiensis. Next base: position 49,271 of record BOPM01001529.1, read on the forward strand.
GTAAAGAAGCGAGTACTTTAATTTATAAGCACACGATCTTGTCTTATTAACACCAGTTGTCTTAAATTATCATCGATACTTCGTTTTTGTAGCCTTTTTAGACATTTGATAGTCCTGTTAATATACATCTTTTACCATCTGATTATATCTTGCAGACTAAGCGTGAGATTTAATATGCAATCATGTGTTCATTCTTTTTTCTTTCTTTTTTTTTTGCCCGACCGACCGACCCACCGAAAGATTTTATGGGGATGGCCTTATATTAGTCTGTTTTTCATGGAGGGTCTTTAATTTGGTTTCACCTAATATAAGTTAATCCAAAAAGATTGTTTTTTGCCTTCAAAAGAGAGCATATATTTTGGAATTCTTAGCTTTGTCTAAGGAACTGCAATCTTATTATCATAACAAGATTATAGTTATGTTCATCGCTGTTGGTGTCACTTTTATATTTAGAGTATGATTTACTCTTCCATTACTTTTGAGTGCATAGTAATGTGATAAGTGGGTTTGTAACAAAGGAAAATTTAATTTGAAGTAACAATACAATGGAACTAAAGCGTATGTTATTAAAAAGAAAGGTCTTTAATGCGTAGTTTAAAATTACTCATAAATATGAAGATAAATATGAAAGAAAAAGACAAAAGAAACGAATTTTTAATGAATCGCTAAATATGTAACTCTTCCTTTGATTCAGCTCGGGTTAAAGTAACCCGCAAAAAAAAGAATATTTGGATGTACAATATGTAATAATTTCCATGGCAGTGTTGTATCAGTAAAGTCTGCAGGTAGTTACAGCAAACTCTCACCTGTGGCTTGTGAGTGCTGTAATAATTACTGACATCAAACTGACACTGAACAATATAGTAAAGGGTGTACTTTAATTTTTCCTTGGATGAATTTTTATTTTTATTTGTTAGTTTTTTATTGTACATTTTACAAAATGAAACTTACAGATAAAATTGAGCCACAACATAATAATACATAAATACTGAAGCCTATGTAAACACATTCTCATTGGTCTATAACCAGATAAATTGTTTCAAATTTAACTGGTAGACTCAAAGAAAACAGAAAAACTTTGTTTCCTCTTTCAGTTGAATTTATCCTCTACAGCAAAAGAAAAAAACTTTCCATTGCTTTTGGCAACAATAATAATTTAACCCACTTGAATTGGGATTTTGGCAAAACACTCACAAAGCCTATACATGACACAAGCTTAATACAGACTGTGTTCTCCAAAATCCTGTATGGATTTATTTTGCTGGTCACCATTTTTCTTGTTTTTGTGTAATGAGGGCCACTCATTTGTTAGCTTTGGCAGCTATCATGTGGTCACTCTTCACTTAAATAAAGACCCTGAGCTGCATGCTAGCTTACTTCACTTCTTCACTTACCTGGCTGTCCATAAACCAAAATTCGCTTTGGTGCAGGATGAGGTTCTCTGCGGACAAAAATCTCAGTGTAGTGGTTAAGTTCTTCTTTTGTCACTCCCCTGGGTGTCCTGTGATCCATCACCCAAGACAGGTCTGTGTAGATCTTGTTAATATCAACAGCAGAGGTTTGCTCCCATGGAACAATTTTGACTCTGTTTTTGGTTTCATAAAGGGATCGCAGCTTTTTCTGGCACTCTTTGAGGCATACAGAATCTGTTAACAAGAATTTTTCACAAGTCTTAAACAATTTCTTTGTTATGACATCAAATATTAAAAAGCAGCCACCTTGCAAATATGATCAGATAAAAAAAAATGCACTTTCCAGGGTTTCACCACTTTGAAGACTGGGCAGCCTTAAGAAACCATTTAACTAACGACCGAGCATTATGCAACAAAACATTTCATTAATAATGAAAGTAAGGGAGCGTGAATATAAGAACCTTTTACATTAAGATGTAAGAAGTCTGATAATATGGGCCACACATAACCACACATTATTTCTTAACCACTGATGCGTAAGAGAACGTTTGCTAAAAAAAAAAAAATCCCCAGGAAATTAAGACAGAACCCATTAGGAAACTGGGTAATTCTAAGTTGCAGTGGACAAAAACCTTGTACATGTACCAGAATATATTAAGTCATATCGCATTCTGTTATACACTTTTCAAGGGCTATAAATGTAATAAGTTATATGAAATAACTCCAAAGAAAAGATTCTCAGAGAGCCCAAGAAAACAATTTTCAAATTTCACAGGAATTAAGAAAACACAGGTAAAATCGTCATGTATAAGATTCTTTAGGCTGCATTCATTATGTTTACTGCAAGGGGGAGGGGAAGGATTTTTTCACAGATGAAGGTGGGGTTGCTAAATTTTTTTCCTCCACTTACTAGAAAAGAAAGACTAATAAATGGACTGAAATAGATCGAGCTCTACAAACTAACGTAACAGGCATACAAAGTATTTTATAATTAGAATTCCTTTGCAAACAAGTAGTTAACATTGGAATGTCTTAGAGGGCTTGATGGCTCACATAGCATACACAACTTGAAAAATGTGTCAGTGCTGACGAATGTTATTTAACATCATCAACAACAACATCAACAACACTTAGCTTCTCTAAATAATGAATAGCACAATCTACATGTTCAAGAGTATCCCCACTAAAGATAGTCAGTTCCGTCAGTTGCTGAAGTGCTTTGAGATGGAATTTGGGCCTCAAAAAAGTAGAGTGCTTGTACCTTTATATCGTATTCTGTCCTTGTCAAGACTGCCAATATCTTCTTTTGGTCTGTATGACATGGGGGAGATCATAAAAAATTTTGCCCATTTAAAAAATATCCTCTACCCCACCCCCCTGCAGTATACATAATGAATGCAGCCTACGGTCGGTTGCATCTAAGCGTGAACACGAGACAAAAAAACAAAACATGTTCTAATAGGGTGCCAGACATGACATGTTTTGCCGCCAAACATTTGAAGTTTGACAGCCGTTAAAGCAAACTGTCGCGCCAAAGGTAAGTTGTTTATATGCTTTTGATCAGCGCCTTCCGCTCATAATTCATTTTTCTCAACCTTCATGCGTATTTCTCTCTTAAAAAAAGCACATTGGCCTCAAGAAATTATTCTTAACGTCTAAAAATTCTTGCAAAAAATATTTTTTTGAGCGAAAACAAATCAAGCACACAACAACTGCCTACTCCAAACTTCGAATGTTTGGTGGCAAAACATGTCATGTTTGCCCCCAATTACAACATGTTTTTTCCTCACGTGTACACACTTAGATGCAACCAACGGTAATATGGTTGCTAATGCAACTAACATTTTCTCCTTGGCAACTAAAAATTCTGGTTTAGTCACAACTTTAGCAACCAGATTTCTCTTTGATTTAGATTTAAAGTAAAAGATTAAAGTTAAACAAACATTTCATCTCACCTTGCTTTGCTTTCGTCATAAAAAAATGTGCCAAATCGCATACAGAAAGCCAGTTTACCTCCAAATTTATACTGACTTCTGTCCGTGATATTTTCCATATTATGAGCTGCGTCATTTACATTATACAAACTAACGACTAAAAATTTGCATCTGGTGACTATACTCTCCAGTTGGTCACCAGAGAGCGACCTAAGGATTTTTTAATTTTGAGCCCTGTGTTATGAAATTTGAAGCTTTTTGAAGTTTGTCCTGGCTCCCATAAGAACTGTTTCTTTGGAGTTATTTCACATAACTTATGAAGAAACTTAGAAACTAACTTAGAAAGAATCCCTTCCAAGGGAAGATGTGGATATTTTCTGGAACTACACAATGGATTTATCTACTGCTTAAGGGAGGGGAGGGGGGTTGTGGAAGGGTTAGATCTGACATACAAGAAAGGAGTCAAGTTATTTTTAACTGGTAATTAAAAGGAGTGACATTCAGATAGTACATGTATTAAAGATTTAAAGGGGTTAAGTCGAGAGGTGAAAGGCTTGAAATGTACTGGTCATTACTTCTCAACAAAAGTAAGAGAATTGTTATTGTACAGACTGTGCAAATATGAAAAGAGGTGGTTGTACTAAAAACAGTATGAACAAATAAATACTTCAGTTTGCTAGAATTCCTCATAACTTTACGTGGACAAAGTAGTACCTGGTAAGGTTGAGGAATCCTTGTTTGCTGACACATCTACAATGGAAACAAAAGAGTGTAACTGTCCTGTTCTTTAATTTTTGTAAGCAAAACAGACTTTTTTCTTTTGTCTCCTTGTCAGTCAATAACATGGAGCATCTTTTTTATCTTATAGCAGGTTT
>BOPM01001530.1:7675-20288 GCA_022179025.1 Porites australiensis
TGCCCGGGGGGGGGGGGGCATGTTGAAGCTTCGATTTGACCGATACATTACGGAACTAATGTGAGTGTATCGCGGAGTTGAATCCCTCTGTAGTGTTGACCGCTTACAATGTGCCTTTTGATTTACCCTCAAACAAGTGTAAATCAAAATACTGTCCATCTTAAAAGTGGTTTCATTTGAAAGTTTAGCCGGGAATGACTTTTGTGAACGGGGTACGCAAGCGGAGGCTCTTTGCTCATTGCTCATTGCGATAGAAACCTCAATCGCCAACTGTGGAGTATTAGACGAAAAACATCGCATCGCTCTTCAAGGAATTTTTGTAAGCTTTATTATGAAAGCTGGTGGCGCTAGTCTTAAGGTAACAGACTAGTTGTTTGCCTTCGTTTTTTGTGAAAACTAAACCAGGAAAACTGGTGTTTTTACTCGTTGGCTGTTTGCTGTTTGTTAATTTCGATTAATAAGTTTAGCGAGCCAAGTTTTTAGACCTAGAGTAAAACAACAACACAACTCAGTGAGGAGAACTACAAAGTGTGTTTGTAATACTGTTTTTCGTTTTGTTTACAAGTCAGTTGAGCATCCAGTTTTAGAAGTGTCGTTTTGTTTTTCCAAAGGTGGCAGATAATATTTATATAAATATATATATATATATTTTTAGACGTTTGTTTCTCTAGTAAATTCGCAAATTGCAAGTGTACGCACAGGACTAAATCAGCTACATTAAATGCACTTGAGAACTCGTTTCGTCTCGCCTTTTCACCGGAATGTTATTTTCAAAGCGAAACGAAAATAGAGCCTGATCTCAGGTTACTTGCTGCCCTGTTTCTCCTATGTTTAATATTACCATTCTCTGAAGCATCATCACTCTTCTGCCGCCATACAAAACTTTGGGAAACGAGGCTTGTCCTTTAGTCACTCATGTTAAATCCCCGCTTCCGAAAATTCGTATTACTGTTTAATATTCGCTGATGACATGGGTAAAACAGGTATTTGTTAATTCCGCAGCCACCGGGGCGAACATGTTAAATGTGCGTTAAATCCCGGCATTGGCCGCGTTAAATCTCCGCTATGCCGTTGGGGTCGGGGGGCCGGGGTTGCAGTTGACTAATGCATTACTTATTTTACTTAGTTTTATTTTTCTGTCTGTCAGAGATAATCAAACACGCTTTGGAGCCTTCGTTAATCTTGGCAGTTACGTAAAAGGTTTTAAATGAAGAACCCGTGCATTAAGAATAGTTTTATTTTATTGTTGCTGGCTATTCTAAGGACCCTCTTGCTTTTACCTTCATGCGCGATTTCCGGTTTCGGTCTTGTCTTAAAAAGTGACCCGCAAGCCTGCGTAGCAAGCGTTTCCGCGCGAGTTCGTCGAGAAAAGTTGGGACGAGAGCAAAAAAAAAAAAGGAATGAAAGGGGAGGGGGAGGGGAAAGAAGGAAACGCTTGCCCGCAAACCCCACGATTTTGAAAAACTGCGTTCGCCCACGAACGCAGCTTCTGATTGGTGCGGTGCTGGTAGTGTTGATTACTTAGCACTCGAAACATCAATCAAACCAGGTATGCTTTGTTTACGTGCGCCACAGATCTGGTCTTATCTGAGTTGTTAGACTGTTCACAGTCCTCTATTTTTCTGTAAGATCATCGAGATCGAGCGCTTTGCTTTACGGGCTTGTGCGAAGGTTTATGAGATCAGGATCTTTAAAGTATAATGGGAGATCGAGCAGTGGAGACTAGAGAAGGCCAATTTATTGGGAATGACGGCGTGCGGATGTGACTGGAAAAAATGGACTGTTTGTTGGAGATAACTTCAACGTAAATCAGAACATCGGTACTAAACACTAGTTAAAGCCGCCATGGACAAACGATTTGTCAGCTTTTTGAAATGAAAAGATTCTTTTTGTTTATTGGAAATGTAGCGGCATGTTTTGTAGAGAACGTTTCGACACGGGTAGCCTGCGAACAAGCTCTCCTATTTGGGCGAGTGAAGCGAGTCTTGCGAGAACGCGCGAGCGAGCGGCGAAGCCGCGAGGGCAGGGGAAAGGGGAAAGTTGATTGATAACAGGCTAAGCTGGCACCCGCTTCGTCTGTGTGTCAAATTTGGTTCTCAGGGGGATCAGATTGGTACCGAGAACTTGTTTCAGCCCTCAAAGCAGACGGGCTCGTTTGATGTAATTCTCGTAAAGAGAATATTGCGAGCAGAGGATAAGTCGGACCGAGTTTGTAGTTCTTGTGGAAGGAAAATGAAAACCCTTCATCAGTTGTATTCATTTGCGTCAAGCACCTTGTTTAGTTCTAGCCTGAGTATCAGGCCTTCCTAAGGGGCTAGTTTAGTTCTGAAAACCGGGAGAGTGAAAGTGAAGAGTGATTCAAGCACTGTTTTCCAACATCGGTTTCTTCGTCCGATTGAATTCTACTGGGTAGAAAAATTCAGAAACATGTACTTGACAGTGTAGCTGTGTAGCTTGACCGTAAAGAAGGAAAAGAGAAAGCTTTATGTAATTGATATTTTTACACGCTTTAATACTAGTACAATGATGATGAACCTTTCGTTTTTTCGTTTCATAGGAAATGGAAACCCAGACCAAGTTCCAAAACTTACCCGAGTTGAAACATTTGCCAGTTAATGAGGCAAAGCCTTCCCAGTATGATATTGTTTTCAAACAGAGTAGCCTCATTGAAAGAAATATGGTTAATTAGATTTCTATTTGCGCAGTGCCTTACGGCATGAGCGCTACTTGATGTTTTTGTTGATTTTGTTGTTTGATCGAAACATTAAGAAGGTAAATATTGTTTCATGATTTTTTGGTAGGACAAAAAAGGAAGCCTCAAACCAGGAGATGCAAGATCGTTTGAATCACGCGACCCTCAGGAACAGGTGGGTACTCATATTTTGTTCGATTTTGTAAACAAAAAAAAGGCAAGGATTGGCCAATGAGGGTCAAATGGGCTCCCTTCTGTAATTTTAGGGAGCCCTTTTTGAAGAAAGGGGGTCCAAGAAAGGTGGTCCCCCAGAAGGTATTTGAGCTTATTGGTACAGACCGTTCCATGAGAAAAGGAACGTTCATTGACTCTTTGCCGCCATTTTGGAACATTCTGGGCAACTGAAAAAGCCTGGGCTCAAATTACTGCAGAATCCCGGATGTTTGTCTTGTGAAATAATGACTCAAACGAAGAAGAGAAAGGCAATAGAGACAGTAAGAGGCTAAAAAAGCTCAAGTGAGTTTATAGAGCGGCCGTCAAATCAGTGTTATTGTCAGTGATGTTTTCGAATACTTTATTTGAAAAAAGGTTCATAGGTCTATTGAATCAAATGTTCTGTGGTTCATGACATAGGTCTATTCATAGGTCTATTTTTTTGCGCCCAATTTGACGCGGCAACGTAAATTTTATGCGGCATTTTTTCCAAATTGGGGAAATCCCGCAAGGTCGCGCTCTAGAATAAACCCTGAAAGGTCTCTTCATTCAAAAGCGTTTCACTGTACAATAGTATTAAAAAAGTTACTTTAAGAGGGTAGATAGCGTGTAAAGTGTGTGTCATTTGTTGCATGATGAGGAAGGAATCGAATATGAACAGCCATTTTCTAAATCACAGGAACTGAATCAAAAGCAGGTGTGTTGCTAGGTGATTTTCTTTGAGAAAAAAAAAAAGTTAAATGGTGTCAGCAGGATTTTGCTTCACAACCAAAGTTTAAAACGACATGTCGACCGTTACCCGTTGATTCTCGACAGTAGGTCAAGAGTAAACAAACATTTTTGTTATTACTGTCGAACCGCCTTGTTCGACCGTTGCTAGTTAGCAACCTTTTTTCTAAAATACCAAACTTCTCTCAGTCAAAACCTTTGTAAACTGGCGAGCTTCTTGTAAATGACCACCTCTCATAAGCAAACGCGACCACTTTTTCAACTGATATTTTAACATTATCCATGTTTTGAAACTGCCAGTTTGCGATGAGTTGACGTAGGATCTGATATGTTAAGTGTAGTGTATACGATGCTAATGCAAGCGCGTAGAAGCGAGAGAATGAATGTGATGTAATACACACGGGAATTACGTAATTTGCATGTACTATAGATAGTGTGCGTTGTAATTTATTCTAGTCGGTTAGCGTTCTGAGTTCGGAGTGTAACGGTCGTGAATAAAGTGTGTTTTAACCTAACCGCGGTACTACATTGGCGACGAGGATACTTCGAGGATTTCGCCGAGGGTTTCAAGAGTTTCGTTGAAAATTTCGCTGTGGATTTCGTCGAGGATTTCGTCAAGGATTTATTTCAGCGATGCCGGGAGGCGGAGGATCGGGCGAAACTAACGCGACAAGCGGTACTACGGGCGGTGTTGTTGGCGGTTCTGGGATGACTTCTGTTACTTTAGATGTCAGTGGATTGGAACCATTTAATCCAAAAGGAGAGGGGCACAATTTAAGTCAGCGATGGAAGAAGTGGAAGCGAGCGTTCAGTTTGTATGTGACCGGGAAAGGTGTATCGAACGACGCTCAAAAACGTGCTTTGCTGTTGCATGTCGCTGGTATGGATGTGCAAGAAATTTATTTCACACTAGCTGGTGAGGGTGGAGATGCAAGTTTTGAAGCAACGTTAAAGGTGTTGGACGACCATTTCGTGCCAAAGGCGAACATTCCCTTTGAGAGACATTTGTTTCGACAAATTTCGCAAGGGATCGGAGAGACAGTTGATCAGTTCGTTTGTAGATTGCGTCAGCGAGCAGCGACTTGTGATTTTGGCGCCGGCGAGGATGACTACATTCGCGATCAGCTCATAGACAAGTGTTATTCGAGCCATTTACGCCGGAAATTTCTGGAAAAGGAAGGAACTGTTACGTTAGATGAATTGTTGCGTGTTGCAAGATCCCAAGAAGCGGTTGATCGACAACTGAAGCAATACAGTACCGACCAAGCAGATAACCAGGTCAATGCAGTGGGTGGCAGGCTGTATGGAAACAAAAATCCCAGGAAAGCAAAGACGTGCTTTAGCTGCGGACAAGAAGGACACTTCAGTCAAGACAAAAAGTGCCCGGCGCGTGGTCAAACTTGCAGGAAGTGCGGCGAAACAGGCCATTTCAAAGTTAAATGCCCTCGACTCCATCAGCTAAGCAGGACCCATTCGGGATCTAGAGGGCCTGAGAGTAGCAGAGGCGGACGCGGCAGAGGAGGCAGGAGTGCTGGTGGACTGGGTCGAGGTGGACGCGGACGCGGAGGGCGAGAGACGAACCTCGTGACTGGAAGACCTAGCCCTGGAGAAGAAGACAAAGGAGACTTCGCTACACCAGGTCGTTCGCAAAGACCCGATTATGCCTTTTCAGTGGAACAGGTGAATGATCGCAAGGAACAAAGGAGCGCTTTGGTAACGCTGGTCATTGGTGGTGTAGACGTACCCGATGTTCTCATTGATTCGGGAGCCTCATGTAATGTTATGGGCCAGCAGACCTGGGAGTTGTTAAAGCAAAAGGGGATTAACTGTGAATCTCGCAAATCTGCAAAGGAACTTTTTGCTTATGGTGGTACAGAACCTTTACCGACCCTAGGAACGTTCACGGCAGATGTCACGCTGGCTGGGTTTGAAAACGGAAGTAATGCTGATTTTGTGGTGGTTGAAGGCGATGGTCGCACGCTGTTGGGCCGAGAGACTGCCGAGGCGCTAAACCTGTTGCGTATTGGTCCTTTTCAGACAAACAGTGTTGACGGTGGGCGATCGGACGGGGATGTCAGAGAGAAATACAAGCACTTGTTTAGTGGTGTTGGTCTTTTGAAGGGCTACGAGCTTAAGCTACACATTGATGAGTCGGTGAAGCCTGTAGCGCAGCATGTACGCAGGATACCGTTCGGGTTACGCGAGAAAGTGGATGCAAAGCTGGATGAACTTTTGGAGCTTGACATTATAGAGGAAGTGCCGGAGGGGCCGTCAGGATGGATTTCGCCGTTGGTGGTGGTTCCCAAAGGCGATGGCGACGTAAGAGTCTGTGTTGATATGCGTCGTGCAAATGAAGCAATCGTCCGAGAGCGTCACCCAATTCCAACCGTTGAGGAGCTGTTACACGACTTGAATGGCAGTACGGTGTTCAGCAAGATAGATCTCAAGTGGGGTTTTCACCAGATTTTACTCAGTGAGGAAAGTCGCCACATCACTACCTTTGTCACGCATCGAGGGCTTTATCGTTACAAGCGGTTGATGTTTGGCGTAACGTCGGCGCCGGAGAAATATCAGCAGATCATTAGAGATGTGTTAAGGGGTTGTGCTGGGGTTGCGAACATTGCGGACGATCTCATTGTTCATGGGTGTGACGTGGAGGAACATGACAAGCGTCTTTTTGCGGTGTTAGATAGGCTGAGTGAAGTGGGGTTGACGGTGAACGGAGACAAGTGCGAGTTTAGATTGTCAAGGCTTACGTTCTTTGGTCACGAGCTGACTAGTGACGGCATAAACCCATCCGAAGAGAAGATTGCTGCTATAAGAGATGCTAGATCTCCCAAAGACGCAAGTGAAGTGCGATCGTTTATGGGTCTTGTCCAATATTCCGCTAAGTTCATGCCTGACGTGGCGTCCGTGGCCAAGCCTATTCAAGAGTTAACCAGGAAGGGCATCGTGTTTCACTGGGGTAAAGAGCAGCAAACAGCCTTTGAGGAACTGAAGCGTCTAATCACCCAGGCAGAGACACTGGCTTATTTTAAGGTTGGCTGCAGAACGCGAATCATTGCCGATGCGTCTCCAGTTGGATTAGGAGCGGTTCTCACCCAGCAGCAGGGGGGAATGTGGAGAGTTGTCTCCTACGCGTCGAGGAGCCTAACTGACGTGGAACGACGCTACAGCCAAACAGAGAAAGAGGCACTTGCCTTGGTTTGGGCGTGTGAACGGTTCAACATGTACGTTTCCGGACAGAGCTTCGAGTTGGAAACAGATCACAAGCCTTTAGAGCGTGTCTACTCGCGCACTTCAAAGCCTTGCGCCCGAATAGAGAGATGGGTCTTAAGACTACAAGGGTACGATTTTAAAGTGGTGTACCGCCCAGGGAAGACAAATATAGCCGACGCGTTGTCCCGTTTGAACTCCTTGGATCAAGTGGACCATGGAGAAGACTACGACTTTGTCAGAGCCATTGCTATAAGCTGTATACCCGTTGCTCTATCACCTACAGAAATTGAAGAAGCTTCCTATTTTGACGAAGAATTGACGATAGTAAAGAGTTGCGTGAGGTCAGGGGACTGGGACCGGTGTACACTTCCCTCGTATGCACAAGTCAAGGACGAATTATGCGTCTATGGTGAGCTATTGCTTCGCGGCACAAGGATTGTGGTTCCCAAGCTCCTGCGCAACAGGGTGGTGCGGCTGGCACACGAAGGGCACCAGGGTATAGTGAAGACGAAGTATCGGCTCCGTAGTAAAGTTTGGTGGCCGGGAATGGACAAGGAAGTTGAGAAATTTTGTAAAGTTTGTCATGGCTGCCAGGTCACTTCTGGATTTAACCCTCCTGAGCCGATGTCCCGCGTTCTTCCTCCAAGTGCTCCTTGGCAGGATTGTGGAGCAGACCTGCTGGGACCCCTACCCACAGGAGAGAGTATTTTGGTGGTGATCGATTACTACAGTCGTTTCTTAGAAGTTGCTATTCTGAAGTCTACTACAAGTGCCAAGGTCATCGAAGCACTTGCACCCATGTTTGCCAGATTCGGTTTTCCGTTCTCTTTAAGGACAGATAATGGGCCCCAGTTCGTATCCGAAGAATTTGAAGCATATTTACGCACAAATGGTATTGAGCACAGGAAAACGACGCCGTTGTGGCCTCAAGCTAATGGAGAGGTGGAACGCCAAAATCGCTCGTTACTTAAATGTCTACAGATTGCACATTTAGAAGGAAAGAACTGGAGAACTGAATTGCTTGTATGGTTGATGGCGTACAGATCCACTCCGCAAACGACGACGGGGACTACCCCCTGTTACATGATGTTTGGCCACGAGGTTAGGTCCAAATTGCCAGAGTTAAGGAGAGAGACGGTCGGGGTGCCAGGCGAAGAAGTGCGAGAGCGGGATTGGTCAAGTAAATTAAAGGGCAAAGCTTATGCAGATCTCAAGAGAGGTGCCACGCCCAAGAGCATACGTGTTGGTGACACGGTACTTTTGAAAGCCGAAAAAACGAACAAGCTGTCTACCAACTTCAACCCTGCTCCTTTTAAGGTGGTTCAGAGGACAGGAACAGAGGTAACGCTTAGGAACGAAGCTGGTGTGCAACTGAAAAGGAACACTGCGTTCGTAAAGAGGTACAACGAGCACAACGGTGTATCCAATGGCAACGAAGACCAAGTGGTACAAGCAAGTTCTACAGTACAGACAGATGAGCCAGGGCCAAGCAGAGTTCCGGAGACGACAGAGGTATCAGGGCCAAGCGGAATTCCAGGGACTACAGGAGTATCTGAAAATTCCCAAGTACAAGCTGGGCACTCTACCGAAAAGGAAGATAACGCAGCGGAAAGGCCTGTGCGGAGGTCGACCCGAACTATAAGACAGCCTGCGCGCTATAAAGACTTTGTCCTCGATGTTTAGGACTTCTTCTTTTTTTTGTTTTGTCTAGTTTAATTCAAAGACTTTGTTTTGCTGAACATTTAGGGTTTTTGCAGCCTTTAAAAACTGCCTTCCTGCTAAATTTGATCAAAGAAGGGAATGTAGTGTATACGATGCTAATGCAAGCGCGTAGAAGCGAGAGAATGAATGTGATGTAATACACACGGGAATTACGTAATTTGCATGTACTATAGATAGTATGCGTTGTAATTTATTCTAGTCGGTTAGCGTTCTGAGTTCGGAGTGTAACGGTCGTGAATAAAGTGTGTTTTAACCTAACCGCGGTACTACATTAAGGATGCGAATAATGCCACGATATATTTTGTTCACCTTATGTACTACGTAATTCTTGAAAATATACGTGGCAATTTTGGTGACAACAGGGCACCACTAGTATTTAAGCTTAAAACTGTATTCAAGAACATGAGCTGATCTGTCAGAACTCTCCCCGGTAGGGTCCACCCCTCCTCTCCCCTCCCCCCTCCCTATGATCCAACTTTCATAGCAAAACCTCAAACCGTGCTCAAACTACCTTGAAACGCAAACAAACATGGATATATGCACCCAAAGTTGTATCGTCAGCTGGTTTGTTTCTGAATAGGTTTATTTTTTTGGATGAACTTAGTTCTTTGTCCAGACCGGCCGAATTGCAAGCCTCTCTGCCTGAGTTGGAGCATATCTCTCTTCATGAGCTAATTACGGCGAATTCCCAAAGTTTTCCTTTTCAAACAGTGATGAAATATTAAAATAAACCTCATAGCTTGAAACGAACTTATTTAGGCTTGTTCTTGGTAACGCACATGTTAATAGGGGAGTCGGCCAATTTTGCCTTCACCACCAGAAAGACACACACAAGTGTGTAGATACAGGATTCTGTAGGTCACTGATGGTCAGTTTATTTAATAACTGCCATCTCCTTATCAATGTTCAACGGTGTCAGAGATCTTGATAATATCGCAATAGAGACACCACTTTATATAGGAAAAGGGAACATATACCCCCAACTTGCTGAAATCATCTGCCGGTCTGTCAACTCGGGGGAGAGGTCAGCGGAAACTATAAATCGCTGAAGACAAATAACTCACATTTTACAATAACATTGTGGTGTCGATGAAATTGCTGACCTAGAATGATTCAAATTAGTAACTGACGGCTACACAGTAGACCCGGTCCTGTAATCGGTACTGACAGAATAGCTATTGCTGTCTATTCCGAGATGCTAAACTGTCCGAAATACCATGCTTCTTTAGGTAGCAACGGAGAGGTTGTGGTGTATAAGCTTACAAGCCTCATAACCATCAACAGAGGTTTTACAGTTTAAATATTGTCTAATAACACTGGGTCTTTTTATCCCAGGTGGGGTTCTATGATTATTTAAGGGGAGAAGCGGTGTGCCGCTTTGTCCCTGAATCCCTTAGTCTTCACCAGACCATACTCAGCTTTTATTCCAATGTGTGTTCGTTCTAAAATAAGTACGCTAGTGGGGTTACAGTTACATATAGAATATGAATGGTGTTTAGTATGAATGTATGATTTTTGCCAGAACGAGGGAGAAGTCATTGAATGTGAAGATGGAACACCATCCTATGAATCAGAGGAGGATCAAGAACAGGTGGGTTGCTGATATTTTTTATAAAGATTTTGTTTGAGAGAATGTGCAATAATTATCAGGGGTAAACATGTTTAATTAAACTACCAGTTTTTGAAACTGAATGAAAAACAGCAGAAGTAAACTAAAACACAGGCTTTTACACAAAATTCAAATGAACTTTTACGCGTCACGTAATTGCACTAAACTTGCAATCGAAAAAAGTACAGTAGGCAGCTTTTATAAACAAAACAAATGTAAACCGTGTTGAACTAAGCACCTTTTAAACGTTTTTTAAAAGCTTTCCCGGAAGGGGCATTAGTCTAGCTCAAGTTAAGCACAAGTCAGAGTAAACTAAATTATATAATACTGTACAACTATGGGCGTGGTTAAAATTGTAAATAGCACGCATTATATACTTAGCAAACAACAAGACAGTATTAAAATTCACGCGAAGTTGCATACTACAAGAGTAAAATAAGCTGTATGATACTGTACAACTATGGGCGTGGTTAAAATTGTAAATAGCGCGCGTTATTTTACTTAGAAAACAACAAGACAGTATTAAAATCCAGGCGAAGTTGTATCCTTAATATCATATGGGATAACTGTCGATATTTGAAGGGGGTATATGTCATGGTAAGGTTCCACATTTTTCGGTCAAAGCTGAGTTGAAATTTAAACTGAGTGTCCTCAGTCATTTTTGTCATGCTTGGAACTCTAAAAGACATTCTATTAAATGGAAGAGTAATTATGATCGGTTTTTGGACATATTTTGATAACAAAAGGATGTTCAGCTACCTTAACCGATACAAGGAAGGAAAGCGTTTGCAGAAACCGTTTGCAGATGTCATTACAAAGGCAGCACTTTCTTCTCAGTTATTTAAAGACCCTGAGTGTTGGTTCGGCTGGGGTTTGAACCCGCGACCTCCCGCTCTGCAGACCAGCGCTCTCCCAACTGAACTAACCAGGCCTTGGCTAAGATAGAGCAGCCTTACCAGCAAGCTTTAGGAAACTTTTACGTAGGGTAAAAAAGAAAAGAATTTACATAAGCAAAGACTGACGTAAAAAAACTACCGAATAACTGAGACAATGACTATTAAACTTTGCTAAACCTGAGGAGATCTCAGCGTAATAATCAATCATCCAAGATTTCTCTAAATTGTCTAACAACGGCAGGCGGAAATCACGAAACATTAAAACAGTTTATGTAATGTTCAATCACGTGACTCCTCACACTAATGAGTTTTATTTTTGAAAAATTTGGCCCAGTTGCAATCCGTTTCCATCCTTGCCATCGAAAGCCAAAGACACACACACTTATAGTCGAGGTTTAGTAGTACGTAAAGTCATCTTAAATAGAACTGAAGCATTATTTTAGGGTTTTCTTTCATTCCAATGTGTGTTCGTTTTTAAATAAGTACGCTAGTAGGCTTACAGTCACATATAGAAGATGGATGGTGCTTAGTATAAATGTATGATTTTTGCCAGAACGAGGGAGAAGTCATTGGATCTATAGATGAAATGTCATCGGTTGAATCAGAGGAGGATCAAGAACAGGTGGGTTGCTGATATTTTTTATAAAAATTTTGTTTAAGGGACTGTGCAATAATTATCAGGTGGAGGAGGTAAGGTTGTGAAAAGGAAGGGGCGTTGGCCATTGCTTATTCCCTAATCACACCAACTAAACATGTTTAACTAAACTAGGTTTTAAAACTGAATGAAAAACAGCAAAAGTAAACTAGAACACAGGCTTTTAAACCGTGTTTAACTAAACACGGCACATACCATCTCTAAAAAGACTGAAAACGGCAGGCGGAAATCACGAAACGTAAAAATGATTGTTCATGTAATCTTTAACGACGTGACGGCACACAGGAGTTAAACTTGAAAAAGTTGGCCCCGTTTTTTCAAGTTGCAATCGATTTCCATCCTGGCCGGCATTGAAAGCCAAAGACACAGACAGTGCGTAAAGTCATTTTAAATAGAACTGAAGCATTATTTCAGGCTTTTCTTTCCTTCCAATGTGTGTTTTCCCTGCCAGCAGAGGTCTCTTTTCCCTGGTATTCAGCAGGCGAGAGGAAGAGAGCCTTCTGTTAGCAGGGAAATGTGTATTTAGGGTTTTAAAATAATTCCAAACTATCGTGACATTGCATGCTCTTTAAAGGCAGTACAAAGATGATGAACCTTTCGTTTTTTCACTTTATAGGAGATACGAAACCAGACCGCCGAGTCCCAAGTCTTGTCCACTGATGAGGTAAAGCTTTCCTACGACATTGTTTTTAAACAGCGTTTAAGACAGATCCTCGCTGAAAACAGAATTTGTTAGTTGGGCTTCTACTTGCGCGAGGCTTTACGGCATCTCCGTTTGTTAATTGATGTTGATGACTTTCTGACGTGTTTTTTGCTTAACATTAAAAACTAAATGCGAGGTGTCGTTTTCTGATTTGTGACAGGAGTTGCGAGGGAAA
>BOPM01001531.1:20130-25301 GCA_022179025.1 Porites australiensis
AATGCAGGATCGAAGAAGTGTGGGGGAGGTTAATGTACCAACTCGTTACAGTTTTTACATCATGTCTTTTAAGAAACACTAACAGTTAAGGAGGGAGGTAGGGGCGATATTGTCACGCCATTTGCTATCTTTTTTCTTTTTTACAAAGCTAAATCTTGTCTTCGGATCAACCACTGCAGTCTCTGCACAATATATTAGCGCACTCTGGGTCATATTTCGAGACTCGCTACAAGTCCACCTCTCATAAGTTCTTAAAAGAGGGCGAAGCGAGCTACAATGAGGCGACCGCGCAAATGACGAAATAGCGCGGCCACAAATGGCATAACCAACCAAGAAAAACAAATAAAGAATTTTTAGAAAGTCTATTGTAACGCATCTCAACAAAGTTACCTTAATAGAGGCGAATTGGCCTCTTCGCTGAGTGCCACAAGCCCTTTGCAGAGGCCAGTTTTTTTTGTTTGGTAACTGAGTGAAAAAAATAATTCCGAAAGTTTGGATAAGTGACCATTTAAATACAGGATTACTTAGTACATAAGTTAAGCTCTACGTAAGTGCATTGAAAAATAGTGGCTCTATTTCAAGACAGGGTATTTAATTAACAGTGCATTGGAACCTCGATATTTAACAATTATTCTTTGAAATCGAGGTGAATAGTGGCAAAATATTTACCGAGCCGCGAAAGCGGCGAGGTAAATATTCCCAAAGCCACTATTCATCGAGATTGAGAAGAATAATTGTTTTAGTATATACACACGAAGTGATCTCAACAAAATCAGAAAGGAAACCATTCAAAAGTAGGATTTGATTGACAGATCAAATCACGCGTAAGTTTAAAAATAGATCTTTGCAGAATTTTCAAACATGGCAATTCACAAGTTTACTCATTTCGCAAACAACAGCGTAATGGCTTCAATGGAATCGCTAAAAGTTTGAACTGTTTCCTTACCTGAGAAAAAAAGTAGAGCTGTGTTGTTTTCTGTTGACTCGCCAAGTTTATAGCCAAAAGGGCATGTTGTGTCGTTCTTCGCATGAAGTGCTGACAAAAATGGCGGCTCGGTTGCTCGAGGTAAGAGGTCGTCTTCCTGTATCATTCTTTTTCCTGTTTACTTGAAATGTAGAATTTCTGCAAACATTTCCTTTTAAATTTGTTTGTCATAAATAAACTTCGATTTTTGAGCCAAAATTTTCTTCTTAGAAAACGATGAGTTCACGAAACGGCTTCTTCTACGCGAATACACGGGAGTTTTAAACAATCCATCGAGCACAAAACTCCTGCTACAGTAAATTGAAAAACGCCGTATTGAATCCTTCCAAGTCTTTTCTTGCCTTAAAAAAAGTCAGCCCTAGGATTTTGTCGACTTTTAAAAGATCGTTCTCTAAAAAAAACGGGAAAAACACTGAGCTCACACATTATCCACTCGCTAGGAGGTGAATATTGTTGAATAGTCCGAGATAGCGAACCAATCAGATTGCTTAAATCACCAAGATCACTGAGTGTGTATATACTAAAACGGAGTGTCAAGGGACTTGCAAAATTTGTTCGCTATAACGACGTTCCGTTGTATCGAGGTACTTTTCCATATATTTTACAATTACTGGGTTACACAAACTCGTTCGTCATACCGAGGGCCTCGTCAAATCGAGGTTCGTTAAATCGAGGTTCCACTTTGTTGTTCTCTGTATTTTATAGTCCTTTCTTTTCAGTTTTCGACTGCGTGGCTTCATAAGTAATTATATCCTATCTCTTTCAGGAATCTGAAGCCGGACACAAGAACTTGGCATTTTATTATTTTATTTTTTTATGTCATTTTATTTTTCCCTTGGGCGAACAACGTGGTATTTTTTTTGTTGATGTGTGAACTTTGTTAAGCGTGAAAACAGTTTCAGTTGTGTATCCCAGATTGGTCAAGGACATGCATTTTCAAAAGCAAATGTAAGATGCCAAATAAACGAAAGCCTTTCACATACAATGTAAGATTGTTTAGCTTGCTTGTTTACTTTAACTTGAATAATGTGTTATTAAAAACAATGAAAGGAATCAGATCTTTTACAATGCGGCCTGTTTTTAAAGCGGCTGTTCATTTTCTCTTTTAATCTTGCCGATATTGGGTCAGTCTTCCATATCTCTGACTTAATTCTGTTTTGTGAAGGGAACTTGTACAGACCTTCAAAAACACGATTTGGATCAAACCAAAATACAATCTTATAGTTCAGTTTTACTTGGAGAACGCTCAAGTCAAAGTTTTAATGACACATAGCGAAGAATGCCCGGGGGATACTCAACGAAATTTTATACGGAGAGGTTCCGCCCCGAGGTCCAACCCTTCTTACCCTTTTTTTAAAACCATGACTTTTGACAGACAAGGTACCCCATTTCGTATACCTACTGATAAATGGTACCCCTTTCACAAACCTAGTTCAGGACGTAATGCATCCCTTTTAACCGCTGTAAATGCACCGTCTTTTTAATGTGAAGAAACTACTTAATTATAAGAGGAGGTTTTCGTATCTCTTTCACATCCATAAAATACTTCTGTTGGCCCATTTCAGTCCTTTTACTGACCGAAATGACAGATTTTCTCGCCCTTTCATATACCTGCAACCTGAAAGGAAAAGGTACCCCTTGTGGGTGGAGCCTCCCAGTATAGACCACTGATGGTCATTACATGAAGTACCTCCCTCCCCCTCCTCCCTTCCCCGGAACAATGAAGCCATAGGATAGATTGTCGGTTTTTCTCCTGGTACTCTGGTTTTCTCCTCTCCTCAAAAACCAACATTTCCAAATTCCAATTCGATCTGCAACGCACAGTTCTGCAACGCCTCGAGTTCTTAAGAACTCCTAAGGGTGTCGCCAGTAAATAAATTACAACAAAATCAACAGGCTGATTGTTGATTGTTTAGCTCATAACATTTAATATATTAGCTTACATTCTGAGACTGTGAACAAAAAAAAAAAAAATTTTGTTGGGGGACCGATTGGGCTTTTAACGATATTGTGGGATTGACCTTTTTTTCAAGCAGTTTTTCGATAATTTATTTTTGATGTGCGGTATTGCGGTATGATCTAGCCCTAGCTATAGAATGCGGTTTTTCATCCCGTTAAGCTGACGGTATTCGGTAAAAGAAGATCCTTCACGGTATGCGTTACCGTTCATTTGCAAACTGATATGCAACATAAAACACAGCAAACCCATACAGGATAATAAAAGTTACTTAATATTTTTAAGTCCTTAGATAAAATGGTAAATGATTACACTATACACAAATTTCTTACAGTTAATCTACAATGGAATTGTTGTTGCATTTAATGACCGGGCATTTCGATCGTTGTACCGATAAACTCGAGGTCTTCTCACTTTCTCTGGCAATGGTTGAGGTTGATCTCTGGCGCTTACTAGGCCTTGAGGTAATCAAACACGCGAGATGGATACAACTTTACTTAAGCATGACCGATCATAAATGCGGTATCGGCATTTCGTCGATTCTCGATCCGGTATTTCGGTATTTGCCAAGTTGTCTTACGGTATTGCTGTATTGGGTACCCCTCCCCCCCTCCCCCCAAATGTCCCCCTCTTTTTGTCTGAAAGAGATTCAGTTGAATAACCCAGCAGATTTGTTTGCCTGAGGGCTTTCAGACAAAGGCAAGTACAAGATAATAAATTACACTGGAAAAATTCATTGGAGCATAAGTTGATTTTGTTCACCAACGTAGGAGAAAATCGTGTCTTAATTACTTACAATGGAAAGATCTCTTTTAATTTCGTCGATATTGACGCATGAGTCATTGTCACTTAATGTTTGTTTTGCAAAGAACCTACTTTTACATTACATTACATAGAGAAGGCAAGTTTAAATAATTGAAGGCTGGTTATACTGGATGATATATTTGAACTCAAAGCATCTCACATTTTTCAGACCTATGGCAGAAAATGGCTTTCTTCTTCAAAAAGATTAGCCAGCTATTATTCACCCGAGTCAATGATGGGATAAGAAGCATGATCGAACAACATGCATGCAGACAAAGCTTAACTCTCTGTCTGTCACCCGCAATAATTTAGCCTTTGACAAACATAATTTTACTAAAACCCAGAAAAAAACCTGGTGATTTAAATTGATAGGATCTACAAGTTGATAGTTGATCAGCCAACGAGCAGCAAGCTCTAGCCTAGCGTGGGGTGAAAAGAAAACGCTAGAGTGAAACTAAAAACGGGAAACTAAATTTAAGTGTTGTGAAATATATATTTAAGTAACTGGCTTATAACAGCAAAACGGTTCAAACTTAGACCAGATTTTTCTAATTTTCAATTCCAATCCCAATTTGTGCTCTCAGCAGCAAATTTGCCTTTGCGAGAATATCCTCAAATACAAAATTTGCAAAATGGAGAGAACGTGGCATGGGAAGGAGGTGAAGTGCTACATAATTGTATTGCTAATTTCCATACTACAAAACCATTGACATCCACTGGTTACCAAACGAATTGAATTGCTTGTAATCCTTTAGTCGCCCGTTTCCTTTTAATTACCTGGTTTTCTATTGTCTTCTTCTTTTCTATTGTTTGTGCGCTTTCAGATTGCAAGAAAATACGTCTTCAATAATAAACTTGTAGACGAAATGCTGACAATGGAGTGGGGAACCTCGGTCTAGTGGGGTAGGTTTCTTTTGTTTTGTGTCCTCCAGAGCGTGAAAACAAAAGAAACCAACCCCACCAGACCGGGGTCCCTACAACTTGTTTCATGTACAATCTGTACCCTCCTTTGTATACATAGGCCGGGGGGGGGGGGGGAGGTAAGCCCTTAAATAAGCCATATGGGTATGTGCTACACCATCGGGTGGGGTCTGAAAACGGGTATACACTGTGCCCATTTTGGTCTGGAATCGGGTATGGGTTTTGAGGGAACTAGGGGAATGTATGAAAAATTAATCGTTTCAATTCCAAATGAGTAAGAAAGGAAAAGAAATATGCGAATTCGAAATGGATTTGAAGAACTGTTTTGTTTCTGCTCTAATCTAAGTAATGATAACGACATGATTTCTGCATAAAGGCCAGGTCTGAAAAAGGGTATGGATTTTAGACGTCTGTTGTGAAAACGGTTGTGGAAAATTACATTTTTTTGGCTGAAATAGGGTCAGGATTTGGAGAACCGGGCGGCAGACCCCCACCAAGAATTCC
>BOPM01001532.1:0-11565 GCA_022179025.1 Porites australiensis
TAGTCTTACACCAAGTACTACCCGCCAAGTTTTACATACATGAGTTTTATCTAAACCGTGGTTTTAAAAGTGCGATGCTTTCAAATAAATGTTTCATATGATGAGTACGTAACGGTTAGTATACGCAGTACGAGAATTACAGAATACAGGCGTTTATGGCTAAATTGAACTGCTTTAGAACGCGCTTTTGATAAACACGAGCTAAAATTATTTTAATACATGTAAAACGGATTAAGCTCAAAGCAGTACGTGCTCTGACCTAGCCAAGTAATTTTTGAAAACGCAGTCGAAGTATCCGATTACCTTTCGACAGAGACTTGTTTATGCCAGCGCAGCATTTCTCGTAGAAATTACATTAATAGCACTGCTAAATGGAATCACCGACAAACAAAAGCCTACTTTAAGGCAAAGATCACCTAAGAATTCAAGCAAAATAGTGTAACGCTTGTTGATTCTAAAACCTGTGCTTCTAGTTGACACAACATTAATTCATTCCCTGTTTGCATACGAAGACAAATGGTCGAACGGATTCGTCCAAATAACTGAATAAACCTCGATAGATACTCCTCAATGTCGCTTTAACAATTCGAGGCCAGTTTTTTTGCAGTGATTGCTCTCAAATGGCTTATTCGCTTTTCGCTGAACGAAATCCCATCGTCAGGCTGCAATAGCTCTTTCACATCGCATCTTCTCCGTATCAAGTACAATATCTGGAACAAATGTGCACAATTCGTCCAAATATACGACAATGATCCACGCTCAAGTATTTCAATGTCCTTTTAACAATTCTAAGTCCATTTCTTGGGGATGATATTATCAGTGTTCTTTAAAATATTGTTATTTATACAAAACCCATCTCTATAATTGATAGGTCGGGAAAAAAAATTCGCCTTACTAGTACCCTCTAGAATATTCCAAACATATACGTAAAAGGCAGTTGGAAAAAAGTAATACTAAGTAAGGGAGGTAGGAGTAACGTGTTTAATCTGACTTTAATGAATAAATTAATGAGAATCGAGTGAGTGAGTGAGTGAGTGAGTGAGTGAGTGATCGAGTGCCATTTGAGTGCCTCCAAAAGCCCATGGCATGACTACGTCATCCATGAGTTAAAAAGGACAGAAGAACTGATAAGTAAAGATAAGTAAGGTCTCGGGGGGTACTGTCATATATGAGCCGAATCCTATGAGGAAAATACTCGGTTTATCATTTTTGTATGCAGAGATCGCACAAATTCGCGACGAGGAATGATATATATAGTCTTTCCTGAGTCCCTCGGGAAATAGTTCTAACTCAGTTCATGTTAGCTAAACGGCTTCAACAAGTTTCAACAGTCAATGAGAATGAATCCTACTTTAATTCACACTTTCCTGTCGAAAAACGGGAAAAAAGGATTGAACATGATTGAAAGATAAACAGCACAACTTTGTGTTTAGCGACATTTGTAAAAACACATTAATCTACCAGAATGAGTCCAGAATCACGCGATCTAAATTTGCAACATAAGGGACCCAAAAGTGACAATATGTTTTAGTTAAAAGACGTTGCAGCTTTGTTGATTGTGCGCTTAAAACGAGAAATAAGTCTGTTAAAGACTGAGAACATGATTTAAGACTTCTTGAAAGACTTGGACGTTCACGACGGTCACCGATCTTCAGCTGATAATTTCAAGTTTACTGATCATCTTTTCACACAAAAATTCCTTTGCAGCTCAGTTGAAGTTCAATGATTTCGAGAAGAAGCTTCATGAAAAGTTGTATGCAATGTTGGTTCAATATAACAGAATCAGTTTTGTGTTAGTAAGACCTTCATTTCCTTATCATTAATGTCGCCATTTACCCCTAGAGCGTACACTGAAGATAGTATCTAGTGACAAAAGAAGCCACAAATAGAGAAATAATTCCGTGGCGTTCATTCTCTGATTATTCATTTTTGCCTTGAACTTTAAATTTTTGAAAGTGAACATTCTAGTTTCAGTAAGTCTGCTTGCCGGCGTCACTGAGCAAACCAAATATATGGCTAACAGAAATGAGGAATGGGTACATCAAGAACCAGCGATAATACTAAGGTACCCGATTTCTCATTCTTTAATTCTTTAAGACAAATTAAGACTTGGAAAATCGAACAGTTAGCATGGAATTGAAGCTCTCTCCGATCTGCTTCGGAAGTAAGACATATGTAATATTTCCATCGAATGGCGTCAACGTCTGGGCCGGAATCACGCGATATTTTGGAGAGAAACAACGGATCATTCTTGTACACATAACGCAATGTTAAACTTATGTTATGTTATGCTAAGGAGGAAAGAGTAATTTTAAATCACACACTTTTCAGGTGTTGGCCAGTGAGGGTAGCAGTGTATCATTATACCCATAAGAATTCACCGTAATACCTCAAGTTCTCCTAAACACCCGACAGCAATAGGAAACGTAGTACGACACGGTACACTTGTTTTGTTTTTGGATCATGGCAAATGCCATCTAGTCACCTAGCTTATCCTACATAAAACATAATACAAACCTGTTCATGAAGTGCGGTTAAGGTCTGAAGAAAATGAAGTGAATGACGACAAGTCCCTTAACGCGATTCTTTCCTGTGAAATAAGCAACATGATTGTAAGGCATTCTAAAGTATTTACCGCAGTGACCTCTGTCTTTAAGGATTTTGTGGATTTTATTATAACAACTCAAATGACAATCGCGTGACAGGGAAATGCGCAATCTTTATAAGCAGCGAGATAAGGGTCGGGGGGGGGGAGTACTCTCTCAGGTATATGAAGCTCCAACAGGGTATGTCAATTGACTTCAGCCTTTTTGGCTTTTGTGAATTATTTGTGAAAATGGGAATAGAATTTAAATATTTGATCTTTAATAGGGAATGGTTTATTTTAAATAAGCATGTAACCACAACATTTCTCCTCTATTCAACATCTCCTGAGAAAAAGTTGAAGGTGATTAATTTTAAGCTCTTCTGCAAAGTGGTAACAAATCAATCAGCCACTGCAAAGCTAAGAAAATGCATCAACGTGCCCGCACTTTAAAATAAGGCAATTAATTCTGCGTCAGGTCTGAAATATAGTGGGAAAAATAAAACATCATTCGGTGAGATACAGGGAGGAGTCGCACGAAACAGACTACACACCACCTTCCACAGTTTTCCAGAGTATCCCCCCGGTCTTTACTATTGTGTAAGCAGATATGCTCACTTGCTCTTATGAGTTTCACTCCGTTATCACGTGAACAATTCACTATGCCTTTTACAAAGATAGGATATACAGTGAAACCCCGTTAATACGACCACCTTCGGGCCGTGGAAATTTGGTCGTATTAACGGGGTGGTCGTATAAACGGGGTAGGATCAAATTATGGTGCAAAATGCTTTTAAACTACATTCTACTACATGTATACCTTTAATCTGCTATAAATCAACCTTTTTGCAGTTAATTAACTACCTTACAACCGCAAATTCAATGCAAGTGAACAATGTAACAGTAAACGAAAACCGAGTAATGAGAAAAAACACTGACTTCTTTCAGTTCCTTGTTATGAAAGGAAGGGGCTTGTGAAATGTGGGGGCGGGTAAGGGATGGAAATCCCATGCGTTTACAAGTTTACTGGACAGCCAAGCGAGGTTGATATGCTTAACAAATTATTAGACATTCCAAATAACCGATCTGTGAGAAAAGAACAGGAAATGGACTCGAAGAGAAAAGCCACAGTGGAAGGCAGCAGAAACAAGAAGGCAAAATAACTTTGAGAGCTTCGAAATTCTGAAAAGTGAAGTCTTTCAGATCTTTTGTATTATTCATTATGCGTTATTGTTTGTCAGATTGTGTCTGTTTTCATTCAGCAGCCCCACCAAGCATTTTGACTGGTCGTATTAACGGGGTAATTTTATAAAGAAAGTAACGACTCAGGACTCCCAAAGGTGGTCGTTGGTCGTAATAACGGGGTTTTCAGATAAGAAAATGAGTGGGGGTGGTCGTATGGCGGGGTTCCACTGTATCAACTCGTAGACAAAGACATGATTGTGTCTCTGCATATGCACAAAGTAGGTTAAGAGGTCAAGTCATGTATCCCTTTCATAAATTGCATCAAGTATGTTCACGTGTTCACTTTTTAAGCCTATATTAAAGATATTTCTTCACAGCAAACTCCTTTGCAGCGTGAACTTAAGTGTAATACGTGAAGGAACTAAAAGTGAAAAAGAAAATAAGTGAACAGACAGGCGTTTTGGCATTGCATTGAGATTGGGTATTAACTTTAATGAGTCATGGGTTGAGCTGTCATTTTGTGAAGGGCTCTTTAAAAAGGTCTCTCTTTAAATTCAGCAGTCATGCGATGTTATCTGAGAACCACACATGAAAAACATTTGTATAGTATTTCGCTAACATTGTTTGTCAAAATGGTAGTTTCGTTCGCTAATGCCGCTCTCCAGTTCAGTAGTGTGTGCGCTGCAAACAAACTGGGCGTGGGTCGGTAAATTTAACATCTGTATTATGAGCAAATTAGAGCTTGATTTGTAACGATAATTTTTTAGACAGGGTTCTGCTTTTACTTTCATATTATTGAGAGGCTGATTTTGATATATAACATGTTTTAAAATATCAGAAGATAAAAATCTCACAAAAACAAGCCTCTTGATGCATTCATTCAGTGGCCTGGATACCGAGGGAGCGAATGTCTGCTTGAGGAAATAGCAATTTATCTTCAGAGACTTTGCGGATTTCTGCAGAAGAACCGTTGCCAATTGACAAGTAATCAATACAACAAACAGGAATCAGAAGTCATGAAACTACTACAAATGTTTCCGGCTTTAAGAAGAGATGACTAAGGTTAAAATAGAGAGGTAGAGTTTATCGGAAGTCGTGAGGATCGAAGTGATGAACTAATTGGGTGAGGCTTTCGTGGGTTGTTCATCCATCGACATCAATCGGTCGGGGATTGCAGTCTCGAGCTTTTTTAAGAGTAAATCCTTGGTGACTGCAGTCTGAAGTACCATGAATGTTCTCTTTTCAGCGTCAGTAAATGTATTAACTTGCTGCAATCATACGAAATGATCGCGTCACAAGCAAGTTGTATACGAAACTGTTACCCCATACAAAAGCCACTCGTGATTCAGCACTAAATGTTTGTAAAACTAAGGTGAAAATCAAACACAAACCTGATCGTGAAGGGTTTAAAGAAAATGAAGCGGAAGATGGTATGCAAGGGTCCTTCCCGCGATTCTCGACTGTGAAAAATTTCAACTTGACTGAAAGGAATCCTTAATATCACCGCTGTGACCTGTGTCATTTTGAATAAGAAGGGGAATCCAATCACATCTTTGATTTTGTGGATTTAAATACGATACTTGACATGACAAGTGCCTGTCACGGAATTTGATGAGAAATTACACAATCGCTGAAAGTACGAAAGAAGCCTTTTGCTATTTGTCCCCCAAGAGATGGGGGCAGGGCGAAGCGTTACCCATAATTTGCAGCGTCAACTTTTAAGCCTTCAGCAGCAGCCTCAAGCTTTCTGGTTTAAAATAGGCCAGGGTTTGGCTTGATATTGGTTGTTATTTTACAAGACGAAACGTTTTTAATGCGTGTACTGGAACTGTCTCATTTTGAGTCAGTTCCAAAACGAGGTATAGAGTAGTCTGCTACACAGCCGTTTTTAGTGTCGTCACGCAACGCTCCTCCCCACTTAGTGGGGAGGAGCGTTGCGTGACGACACTAAAAACGGCTGTGTAGCAGACTAGGTATAGAGTTACACGAGGTATGCTTTTCTCTAATGTCAGCGCATATCAAAGCAGTTACGGGGGAAACAATACTTCAACAGGGCGTCGAATTTTCGATCAGTTCAGCATCAGAGAAACGAAAATCTCCTAATTTGGTCTAAAATTGGGTAAAAGTTGCGTGAATCCAACCAAATTCTTTTTGAGTCCCACCGCCCTATTTTGCTCCTCTTTCCATTTAATTTTCCGGCGTCATATTCGTTATCCGCGTTCCACAGGTCATTTTTTTTCTTATTTAATTCGTGAACCGTGAGGACAGTTTATTTCATCCTAGATATTTCAAGAACGGACCTCTGGAGCCAAGGTGCATTGTCATTATCGTGGCTTTTATCTCAAAGGTAGTTTATACCTGCTTCTCAGATATAATTGGTGATTTCCGCTCATGAGAAAAATATAAGCTTCAGAAGTAGACTAAGAGGTCAAGCCATGTATCGTTCACATAAATACTGAACATCCCTCTAATACGTCAAAATTTCACCAGCAAGTTTCTTTGGGTTGAAGTAAAGTTTTAAGATGCGAGGGACGGAGATAAACGTGAATATGAAAATAAGTAAAGTGAAGGGGTGAACTCTCATTTTTCCATTGCACTGAGATTTGGCAGAACTTTAATGAGTGGGTGACGCTGTGATTCACGCGATACTTTCCCTATGATCTACACTAAAAAGTTACCTTATTTCGCTGACATTCTTTGTCAAACAGGCTATCATTTTAGTTCAGTCATTCCTTTTAGACTTTTCACTTGTTGTGCTGGACATGCTTTCACTGCAGTTTGCAGCATTTTATCCATTTCTCTAAATAACGTTCATGCTTCAGATGCTTACACGTTCATGCTCCTCAGAAAAAGTCGACATTGTAACTTCCATCGGCAAAATATTTCACCTTTAAAGTCTTAACCGAGAAAAGGGAACTGAATATTTGCTCAAAAAACGTACGTTGATGGCCAAACCGAAATGCAATGGGACTTCAAGAACAAACAGAAATAATTAGTTGGTACCCAAATTCTCTCTCCTCAATTCGGACAGTCTGACAGACAATAATTAATATTGAAGCTCTGAACCATCTCAATTCAGTTATGGCTGGTAAACAGGATAGTTTTAGAATTGTGAATGGTTAAATTCATTCTAGAAAATACGAGGCATACGTTATCTTACCATGGGGGAACTAATGTTTCAGTCGAACTCCAAACAATTTACAAGGTTGGAATATGCCTTAAACACGAAAATGATGTTCTTTACAACACCCACACACGGTATAGTAATTCATTGAGCCATAAGATCCAATATCGTAAAATCGTAGACAAACCTGTGTTCCAGGGCCCGGGATAAGAGAGGAGAGGCAGTGTTGTATCGAGGGGATGCAGTTTAGTGAGTGGTTCAGAGGGCGTCTTCAATTATTGACTTGATGATGTGAATCACGTGATATTTTTGACAGAAACAACAGATCATTGTTAATAGCTAATCTAACAAGGCTTCGTTTTTCTGAGGAAAGTAAATCGTCCAAAGATCAAGAGTAGCTAACGTGGCAGTCTTTCAGTCCTGCACACCACAAGTGAGGCCGAGATCTGCAATTTTTCACCCCTATAAAAGCGAGGCGAAGAGTATCCCGGTCTTTTTCTTGGGAGTTCCCCCCCCCCTCCCCGAGTACCTTCCTCTTCATCCCATACCCTGTCATCATCTGCCTCGTAGGAATTCAAGTGTTTCTCGGAAGAACAGGAACTTTCTCAGCTCCCAATGGGAATCGACCCTTGACCTTGATCCGGATTACCGGTAAGGGTTCTCTGGATTCCTGTTTCTAGCACAAAACAGAACAGAACTTGTTTATAATCCACAGAGCGCCTGATAGCACATGTGCTGAAAAGATCATAGGGATTGCAAAAACTGTACTTTTTCAATCCTCAATTATAGCCTGCGAAGTAGGCGCTGGTTTTTAGTGCTGAGGGAGAAATTTCGAGGAAGCACGCGTAACCAGCGCCTGGAAAGAAACGGGTCTCAATTATGTTAATTGATATCATTTTATAAGATTTCCTTTGACGCAAAGCATCTTTACCTTTTGCGGATCCTATCCCATAGTGATACATAAACCAAGTAAATGTTCATTATAAAGTCATATACGAACAAAAGTTGCTGTTTAAAATGAAGTTGTTTCGGGCCTGGCTCTTCATCAGTGGCATTGCAAGTACGTTAGCACCGGTGCAAGATTTTTCTTCACTTATGAAGTGAAAATTAAAAACTTTTTAGTGCGCGGGGGCTCTGCGCGCAGTCTAGAGGAAAGGGAAGGCAAATCACCAGGCGCACCCGTTGCGCGTTATCCCCCCCCCCCCCCCCCCCCCCCCAGAGCATGAGCGTCGTTAAGGGAGTGACCAACCGTGTAGAATACACAGCGGCAGGAAAACCAGTTCCAATTCTTCTCGCTGCTCCCAAGGTGCTCGCCAAAACGTTTTCGTTGTCTATCGGAGATTATTCCAACGGGGAAATTTTTTCAACAGGCAAACACCTCAAGAATGAACATCCTATAAGAACGTATTTCAATTATTCTTTTAAAATCAATTAGTGTCAGGCTGAAACAAATTTTATTTCGGTAAACTGGAAAAACATTGCGCAGGCTACGTGATTAAACGTGCTAATGTTATAAGGAGGCATCTAGAGACGTATTAAACAACAGTCTTAAAGTAAAAAGAAGGCACACTTATATACATTAGGAAATAAGTACGTAATTCTTTGTTCAATTATAGGATTGCTTTCAATCTAATTACTTGCCAATATTGTTATTGTAGAATAATTAAAATACTCGCTAAGTGAATGAAAACAGCGTACAAATTGGTCAGGTTGCTAAGGCGGGAATCCGACTGACTGGCGGGAAAACTGGCAATCAGACGAAAGCGTGGGAAAATCCACGTGAGGGAAACTAGCCTTGACCAACCAATCAGAGCAAAGCGCGGGGACAGCGCGCACGGCATCGCTGATGTGGGCTTTGCTTTTGATTGGCTAATGAGAGGTATGAATTTTTTCACTGTTTCTACACAAAGAAACTACTAAACAATTTCGCAAGGTTCACTTCAGAGTAACCGTTAGTATTTAGGACTTTAGTAATCACTGAGTGCACAGCTTTGTAAAATGACCTCGTATTCTGTGTTACGCCCACAGCTAAAATAAGAAACAGACGAAAAGAAATTGAACAGATTGTTTTAAGGTCAAATCAAATAAATGAATAAATAATAATAATAAACTTTTTTTATTCTATGCTGTGGATAAAAATTGCACTTTCCACAACTTCCTTGGAAACATTTAATGTTTGTTTTGAAAAAGAGGAGGCCATTGTTAGATTTACAAACTTTATGATGGGTTCCGCGCTAGGTATCATGGGAAAGTCGCTCACCCTTCCCAGCGTCCTTTACGTCAACACTAAACGTTCCCATGGTCTATTGCGCGATCCTATCGCTCGCAGTTGCGTTTTCCGTTTTCCAAACACACTAGAGACTCCTCGGAACAGACAAGTTCCCACGTCCAACGCAAACACAGGCACAGAGATACAAAAGTGCACTTGAACATTATGTATCCCAACATGACAGTTGAGCACTTTCCTCCTTCCATTTGTGCTTGCGTTTGAGTTGTTCCCGTTCACACGCGTGAAACGCGAACGCAAGAAGAAACGTAAACGCTGACGCAAGAAATAGGCGCTCGGATTTACGTCAACGCTGGAAGGTTAAGTTGTCCTGCTACCTGCCCACAACAAGGACAAACTATTTTAAGAATAGTTTTGCATTTGCGGCTGTTGAGCTTTGGGATTCTCTCCCTTTTTGTTTAAAAAAAGAGACTTTTCTGCAAAATTCAAGGCGAAGATCAGGTCGTACATACTATCTTAGTCAACCATTATATATTCTCTACTTTCTTAGTTTATACAGCGTGTGAGTTCTTCTTAGCCGGTTTAGTTTTTGATATAAACATATTTTTATGTAATTTAATTTCTTAAGCACGGCTTTTGACAACAACAGATACTTTATCGTAAAGTTATTTGATTCAAGTACCGTGGGTAAATAACGTTTTTCACTCATACCGACCTGTTTTTTGTATTTTTCACGGCGTGATCGTAGTCAAACAAGCGGGAGAAGTACAATAGTTGAGTGTACAGCACTGTGTCGGAGTACTGAAACCAAAACAAATTGGCAACCACTGAAAAAGCTGGGCCACGAAATGTTAAATAAAAAAATACTTCAATAAAATAAATAAATAATGATTTGGAGGTAGCACATCTACAAAGTGGTTCTTCGTCTACCTGATTCCTGTTGGAATTGGAATTTGGAGATATTGGTTTTTGAGGAAAGGGGAAAAGCGGAGTACCCGGAGAAAAAACCTCTCGGAGCAAACTCAACTCACATTATGGCATCGACGCCAGGATTTGAACCCGGGCCACATTAGTGGGAGGCGAGCGCTTACCACTGCGCCATCCCTTGCTCCGCGTTCAAACGGACGCAAACTTGTTGGCCAACAAATTTGTGAGCCAACAACTCCCAACATTTCTTTTGTTTTGTGATCGCCGAAGCGTAGCGCAACAATGTTGGATCCGTTTGCAAACCTCTTCCAACATTAATTGTTGGGGCCACGCACGCAGATTACACATGGACTTCAAAGTCTTATGGGTTGTATCCTTCCAACAATGCATTGCAGGTCCTAACATTGTTGGGAGTTGTTGCATCCGTGTGCACTCCACTAGCAACACAGACGCAACAACTCCAAACATTGTTGACCCCGTCCGTTTGAACATAGTTTTAGCTGATAATACAGACAGAGTCAGAGAAAATTTTTGCACGGTCATAGTTGTCTTTGCTTTAGTTTTATACTCACCACTGGATGCAAGTGGGCCCTGAAGCATTGTGGGCACACAGGGGCGCCTCGTTGGCGTGTCAGGGGTACTTGACGTGTGCTGTAACCACAGGACGGGTCCTCGCATTTCGGCCAACCCTGTGCGATTAATTATAATGTGGGTTAGGGTTTTTTTTCCACTGTCGCGTAATTTTCCCGTGGAACGCACGTAAAATTTACGCGCGTAAATTAAATAGAGGCAATGTATGAAAGAGGCCGCATTGTTGCTCAGTAATCTGCGTCGAGAAAATTGAGACCTTCTTCTGATCAGTCTTACTCCAACAGAGATGGCATTTGAGGATGTATCATCCATTTAAGCAAGAAGCGCATATAAATAGGTAAAGATATAAAAAATCTCCTTAGTTTAAGTCGGTAGCTCATATTACCCCTTCTCCCCATCAATGTTCTGTTTTACGGGTATTTAAAGCTACTTAAAGCCACACGGAAAGGAAAAAAGTCAAAAGAAGAATTTGGGGTCACATCTGGGAATCAAACTCGGAACCTCCCGCACAGAAGGCCGTGCACTACTGAACCGATTAAGTGCTAATCCTTGCTCAATGCTGTATAGCCTACAAAAAAGCCGTACGAGTTGCTTTGTTATTTTAATTATAACAATTGCAGTTGCAAAGAGTAAACACTTCAGTTACCATGTAGTATTCCTTGATGTGTCTGCGCACGGCAACGTTCAACTGGTTGGAAACTGCTCCTGCACTGTACTGACTGTTACATCCTGGACATGTATCGTTGAGTGCCAGTGCGTTCGACTGCAAAAAAATTGGTACAAAGTATTTATTTAAGACCTAAATCTTTATACCCTATTGTATGACCAAGTCATTTCTAATCCTGTGTTTGGTCAATTTTCGTTCCTTATCTTACTAAACGAATTAAGTTTGAACTTGAAATAGCTTTTTGTTTCCTTAAATCATCT
>BOPM01001532.1:22271-32271 GCA_022179025.1 Porites australiensis
CTACATAAATAATATAATGAGCCCTCCTTTATTAAATGAATGAATGACTGAATGATCAAATGATTGATTGAATGATTGACTGACTGACTGTATGACCGTTTGATTGACTACCTATAGCCTTGACTGACAGAACAGACTGATATTACTCCCAACATTCAGTGAGTTTCTCATTTGATAGAATCACTGTTTGTTTCACGAT
Organism: Porites australiensis; assembly: GCA_022179025.1. Lineage (NCBI taxonomy): Eukaryota > Metazoa > Cnidaria > Anthozoa > Scleractinia > Poritidae > Porites > Porites australiensis. The sequence goes on from BOPM01001532.1 coordinate 22,471, forward strand.
GGAATGAATGAATAACTGACTGTTTCATTAACTTGATTTTTTTTAGTACAGTCAGTCCAGGTCAAGCATACCCCCAAGATTGCTTTAAGGAAAGATTATTTGAAAAATGAAACCATTAGTAGTTGCCGCAACCAGTATCAAATTCAAATCTGCATTCCAGCATGAATTTAATATTTATTGTCTACAAGGCTCAAAATTTGTGCATTCAAGGCATAAATGCTGTCTGTGTGAGGTATTCGACAACATGTTTCAATATGCTAGTAATATCGATTGCTACAACATGAGATATACATGCAGCTAAGAAAAATCTTTATAAGATGAGTGTACGAACAAACGTAGCTTGAGGCAAACAATCAATCTCTTTTATAGCGACAGACATTTGGAAGGACCTTCCAACTTATTTAAAAAAATCAAGTTTGTCTGCATTTCCAAAGAAATTTATACACTATCTACTCTCAGAACAACAAATTAATGAAATACGCTACCTGCGTGGCATCATGGTTTTGGTTGGGCACGCAACGTAATAAAGGCATGCAAGGACAGAGAAACAGCGAGGAGATTGAGGCGGGAGCAATGAGAAACCGCCTGCCTGGACAGATGGCCTTTTTGGGTAGTCCGAATGCCTGCGTATGGATTGTTCCATTTGGATGAGAACGTTCACCCGCCAATCAAATGTTTGGTAATCTCCTATTGGAGAGTTCCAACTGACTGAACAATAATCTTCTCCGCAAAACAGAATCAACATATCAAAGAAGTGTTGACAGGAGCGTTATCAATCTTAAATATTCTATGGAAAAACAGGGCAATTGTGTTGAAACCTGAACAGGAAATGGCCATTTAAATTAAGTCTTCTTCATAGAAGAGATGTTATGGCAATTTTGTCCTCATCGAAAACCTGTATGATCGCAATTTCACCTCTGAAAAGTAAATTTTTATATATGTAGACAACCAGATTTTGGAAATGTTGTCACTGAGCTGTACAGCATTATGGAGCTTAAAATTAATTTGCTTTGAGAAAGTCCACCTCAACTTTCTCTATTACTCGCTGTTTGAGAATAGTGCACTACATCAAACAGTGTCAGTGATTGTGGTCGACGAATCACACACAGTAGAAGAAAGATGCACAGCATAATTCTGAATACTTTGTGTAGCTTAAGTTTAAGCTACAACGTAAATCTGAAGAGTGCCCTATCTGCAAAAATTCAACATCCTGCAAACAACACTTAAAAGCCGGCCGGGCCCAGCATCAAAACATGGCTGGAAATTATTCTTTGTTTTTTTTCTCCTTATTGTATTTCTTTTGATTTTATCTGCTAGCTACATGTAGAACCTAAATTGTTCAGGGAGCTAACAAGAAAACCAACTGGTTCATTTAGCTTCCTGGCTTGCACATGATTCTCATTATACATTTAATTTATCTTCTACTGGAAGTAAATTTACTAGATTGTAATATCAACCATGTACATTGACAAAGGCATAAAGATTATTCATTATTCTTTTTAAATAAATTATTGGTTTTTGATTTTTCATGAAATTTAATACTCACGAAATTCACTGAGAATAAGGTGCTAACATTTTTTCTCTGGCATTTTATCAAGGGTGCATTAAATCAAGTAAATATGATACAAGTATGTCACACATATTACTGTAAAAAAAAATAGAAGAGTTGTTTACCTTGTCCTCAGAGCTGCCTTTTCTTGCTGATCTCGTTTTCTGATTATATTACATTGTCTTGCAGTTTGCCTTGCTGTTCCTCTTCACCAAGATTCTACAGTAAATGTATGTAACAGCGTAGTCCGTCATTGAAAGAAAATCACAATGACAAAAAATAAGTTAACATATTGCAACTTTTTTAAGGTTAGAACTTGTATAAGACATCCCTGGCAGTGAAAAAGTCATTTTTAAAGACAGTCGATATTTTATTAAGCAATACAGCATTCTACACAGGATACGTGAAAGACGCTAGGGTTAAATAATGACATTTGCAACTCAATCTCTCTTTTGAGGGTTTGCAGAGATTTTTGGATCCAAAATTCAAGATTTTTTCCAGACATTTCTGCATGTGTAGCCATCATGAGTTGTAATTGAGGAAGCCTTATGTTATAAGCTTTGTGGTTTCTATTAAAGGCTTCCTCGCCAATTTTGTTCTGTAGTGTATTTTAATTTTTTCCTTTTTTCTTTGTACATTTTGTGTGGCAAAATAAATAAATAAAATAAATGAAGGGTACCATTTATCAAAAAAAGGTATACGAAAGGGGTACCTTTTCTGTCCAAAATGGTATATAAAAGGGTAAGGGGTTGGATCATGTTACAGAGTCCACCACCCCCACCCCCCTGTATAAAATTTTGCTCAGTTCTTCTCCTATGGGCGGCTGTTACCACCAAAAATACAATCAAGTCAAATAGCACAGACAAAATACAAATGCTCTAGTGATGAATTACGAAATAGTACAAATAATAAAGGAATGATCATTCTTAAAATAAAATAGTCTGGTTGTTTTGTGTGAAATGGTTCACCTAAACTACAAACGATTTCGTCAGATGAGAATTAAGCTGTTCACTGGTACAGCTGTAGATGTTAAAACAATACCACCAAACAAGAATAGGTTTGTTTAACTTCCCCCTCAATGTTTTTTGCCCCAAAAAGTCAAATCATGCACAAATAAAAAGTTGAAATTACAATGTAATTTCCCAGAGCATTGAAACAATGATGTCTCTGCAGCTGGGTGAAACATTTTCTGGTTTTAAGCTACAAAGACCAGTCCAATGGTTCCTCCAGACCAAAAACCCTCTGCATTGTTTTTTTTTTTTTTGCTTTAAATTGTTGAGCACTGGCTTACAATTCCTTTTCTTAATTTTTTTTTAAATTTGGCAACAAAAACATTCCTATATATGGCCCATAACTAAGGAACATTATGTTAGACCCCACATAGACTAGACAACTCCAGTCTTGACTTGTCCATTTCACTCTTGTATTTTTGGTGGTTTCGGCGCCAACAATAATGTCAAGTGAAACCATTTTATTTCACGTATCACCATTTGTTTCATCATACCTCCACTTCAGTTGTGATTAAATCATTTGACTTTACATTGAATCATTTGCGTATGACTTGAACCATTTGTAAATGTTTGTGTGAATTCTTACTTTACTCAAACTATTATGCAACAGAGCAGCTGACCGTTGGTTATCAAGCTCGATCATGTCGCACATGGTATATTGATGGATTATTATTTAACCAAACTGATTCTTGTTTGGCGGTATTGTTTTAACATCTACGAGTGAACAGCTTCTCATGTGACCAAAATCGTTTGTAGTTTACATGTAGGTGAACCATTTCACGCAAAACAACCAGACTATTTTTATTTTAAGAATGATCACTTCTTTATTATTTAAACAATTTCGTAATTCATCAGTAGACCATTTGCGTTTTGTCTGTGCTATTTGACATGATTGTATTTTTGGTGGTAACGGCTGCCCATATTCTCCCCCCCACCACCAAGGCAAAATCAGCTTGCCCAAAGGGTAAGATAATATTGGTGAAGTTTATGAGCTGAGATCTGTGAAGAGTTTACACTTCTATGTGTAGCCCACTATAAAACATTTTGGTGATGCATTTCCTCGAGGCAAGAGCTAATGTTTTTTACCATTTACATGCAGCACACGTATTTTACAAAAATGCCAGACAACTCTGAAATTAAGGGATCAGGGTTACAAAACTGAGTGACTCAAGCAGGGTGTCCACTGGATTGGTTGCTCAAAAAAAATTGGAAAATAGGAAATTCGGTATTGAGAAAATAGGAAAAATAGGAAACTTTGTATTAAAAAATAGGAGAAAAATAGGAAAATCAATAGTACTTTCGTCAACATAGATAGCCTCCCTGCAACCCCATCAGGGCTATAATAAAGGCCACGAGCCTGTATGTTTGCAGGATTAGACCAACTTCTGCAGCTTAGAAGGAGGGTAAAAGATCAGTAACATTTAGTTTTTTGGCTCAGTTACACCGTAATCAGGATGACATTCTTGACTAAAGGTCGAGCGCAGTTCTATAATCAAAGGGGATCATATGACAATTCCCTTCTAGTTGGCCGCAAATCTTTGAAAAGCTTCAAAGAGTAAAATTTCTTGGGATAGAAATTTCTTACTATTGCGTTGTCATTAAAGGATATTGAACTAAAAAATCCCATGAAAGATTTCCTTCCATTAATCTACAATCGGTAGCTGGTTGAGAATATGATTGTTTGAGTCGAAAGACCGCATAGTTTTAAGAACCAAACCAGGCTTTCCGCAGTGTATGCAAAATGACACTAATCTATTTGGTACCAGATTGTAAGTGTGTTATGGTTAAGTTCTAAGAGGAACGTAACACTCTTCTTAGCTATGACTGGAAGAATGGTTTCGGAACCAAAATATTGGATCCTTCATCAGTTGCTTAGGTATAACTGTTAACAAGAGCTCACCAAGAGAGCTAGTGCCATATACTAAACTTGAGTCTGTTCTTTTCATGTAGCATACAGAATCCAGCTAGTGATTAGTTCTTTAAACAAAAAGCTGATTGGATGATTTATCTGATCTGTGTTGTGAAAGGGCAACTTGATCATGTTTTCAGTTTCAAAGATGAACATGAAAGGGAGCGAGACTTCAAAATAATTATTACATCATAAAGTCTACAGAGAATGAAATGCAGTTTCAGTGGACTATGCACAATATTATTCAAATATAGTCATGAGAAATATAACATTTCGTACAATACATGTACATGTAGGTGCACTAGAAAATTATACAAAAAGTAACAATAATAATTATTGTTACTTTTTGTATAATTTAGAATAATATTTACAATATTATTATAACAAAGTTGTTAACAGAACTCTAATGGGCAATGGAGGTCATGGAAAGAAAAAATGTAACTATTATTTTTACTAATATTAGAACATCAAAGTCAACATACTACTTGCTTTATGATAAATCTCACTCTAAAACACAAAACAACTATAATTCCATTTTCAATATTTTTGCAAATTTTGGGTTCACCAACTAAAAAATAGGGAAAATAGGAGGTTTTTGTTTAAAAATAGGCAAAAATAGGAATATGCTCAAAAAATAGGAAAAAATTTGAACTGGGCACCCTGCTCAAGTTCCAGGTTAGTTTGCCCAGTATACTAGGACCTTCAATGGAACCTGATTCACACTGTTTCCTGACCCTAATCACTAAACTTCAGAGTCATTTGGCATTAAGTGGCCCTTCAGTGTTCTGCAAAATACCCCTATGATCGATATATGTGCATCAAAGGTATATGTAAGCAAACGAATGGCTAACGTTTTTTAAGCATTTTTTCCCATATTTTCTGCAAAATGAAGCTGTAATCTAGGGACAGCTCTGGTAAGCAGACAATGACAGAGGCCTTGTGCGTGTCCGCTAATTTCAGGTGCCAGGTACAAAACAAAGGTCACAGGTCAGATCACAAGTGCAGGCTAGAATACAGGTCACCAAGCAACACCTTGTGAAGCTGTAAAGGGGAGGCAGTATGAATGAAGGGAAACAAGCCAATACGTAAAAAAAGTGGTTTAAAAAGAACAAAACAAAATACCGTAAAGGAAAAAAATACCTTGGCCAACAGTTGAACACGGACCACCTACATGTAAAGACATCTCCTAGTCTCATATGCCACATTATTACCAAATATTAATTAGCAAGGCAAATTATTATATTTGAAGCATTTTACCCATGAAATTCTGCCAGTAAATGCTGTCTGAAGCTGGTGGAACTGTATTTATCAAGTATTCAAAGATATATACGAAGAAACTAAGCAGGGTTTAAAATTGGTAAAAGCCCTACTTTAACTCATTTTATCGCATTCAAAGAATTTGTTATGGCCGACAGCCTATAAGTGTCTCGTAAACTGCTGCAAAGTCTCTCACTGTCAGCCTTGTAGAGCTGCAGTTCCCTGCATTTGCATGAGGAGAATTGGTCGCAATCAACCAGCTGTAAAAATTTTAGACATTTTTTCACAGAGGAAGTAAAGTATCGGCCTTTCGTTGCACCCAGTAGAAGTGATGTTGCTTGGAAACCTTGAATATTATACAACTAGACATCACAATCAATGACGTCACTGCAACTACCTTCCAAAGCCGACTCATGTTTCTGCCTCGCTATGTGATCCATACAGCTTATTCTAGTTTGCAAAACGAAATGAAACGAAACAAAATATATGGGGTAGGGAGAAAAAATACTTATTATCCTAAACACAGTTTCAGACAACACTGACGATGTGTTTGAAAGTTAATGTTAATGGAAAATGACGGATTTATACCTATTTCGCAAAGTAGTAATTTTCCCACAATTACTATTCTGTGAAATGGCGTTTTTTCACCTTTATTTAGTAAATATGTCCTTTTCATCCGAAACAAAATGTGTCCACCAATAAAATGATCAATATTTCTAAGAGTCTGGTCACCTCTCATTTTATTGACCGTACTAGAACTCGTTTCGCAAAGTAGTAATTTTGCCACAATTACTATTTTGCGAAATGGCGTTTTTTCACTTTTATTTAGCAAATATGTCCTTTTCGTCCGAAACAAAATGTGTCCACCAATAAAATGATCAATATTTCTAAGAGTCTGGTCACCTCTGATTTTTTTTACCATACTAAAACTCGTTTCACAAAGTAGTAATTTTGCCAAATTTACTATTTTGCAAAATGGCGTTTTTTCACATTTATTTAGCAAATATGTCCAAAGGAAAATTGCTTCCGTCCATTCTTTTCGTCAGACTTTTTTTAGCTGTCGTGAATTGAATTATTTGTAAAGGGAAGCGAAAAATTCAGCTCCAAATTGACGAGTTTTGGTGGGCTTTGGAACGCGAAATCCGAAAACAGATTTCACCGCCGAGAAATCCGGCCTCAGGATGGATTTCAATTAAGAAATCCAAATCCGGATTTCGTGGATCTCCTTTTTACCGTTCGATTGGGAAATCTGAAAAAGGATTTGTAAAACTGTTCTCGTGAACAGCAGTCTTGTTTTTGTTAATTCTACGTGCACGTGCAAGACTGCTGTTAGTAAGGACAGTTTTTCAAATCCTTTGTCGGATTTCCCAATCAAATAAATATCCAATTTTAAGTCTCTTTTTTGAGAGAAAGATTGCTAAATCAGTGCCGTAGCAAGGTTAGATTTATTGAGGGAGGCCAATCACGAGCGCCGAAGCCGCGGGCTGCTAGGGAAGTCCGGGGGCATACTCCCTTCCGAAGATTTTGAAATATAGGGTCTCTGAAATAGCATTTTCATCCTTGCGACAGCATTAGTTTCCCATTTAAGAAGTGTACTTTGTTCAATATCCACTTGATTTTTCTTTGTTGAAGCCATAAATAAATAATTTTCACGCTTTATCAAACCGAAATGAACACATTAAACTGACCATTGAACCAGGGAGGATAATTTATAATTTATTCGCCCTGATTGAACCGAAGAGCAGCGTGAAGGTAGGTACTTCATGTATGGGGACATATATTGTACCAACTTTACCTACTTAACTTATGCCTTCACTCTTTCTGTGAAGAGCATGGCCGCTGACCAAATTAAACGTGCCTGTCAAAATTATTGGGCGGGCTTAAGCCCTCCCGGCCCCTCCCCATGCTACGGCACTGTAAATAAAGATAGAAAGGACCAGGGAGACTGTCATCACCTGCTACAAATGTAAGTTTCAGCAACCTAAATTTTAACAAAGATTAGAGTTTTCTGTACCATTCTCCAGCCATAAAGAAGCACCCTGCTTTAAATCTTTGAACTTGAAATTTTTAAAGCTAAAGTTTGGTAAATTAATTGGCCTTTAGCCAGACATTGCAAACTGGACGTCCAGTATGTATGTTTTCCTATAAAAATAAACATAATTACTACTTTCGTTTCGGACGAAAAGGACATTGTTAAAAAAAGGTGAAAACATGCCATTTCGCAAAATAGTAATTCTGGCAAAATTACTACTTTGTGAAACGAGTTCTAGTACGGTCAATAAAATGAGAGGTGACAAGGCTCTTGGAAATATTGATCACTTTATTGGTGGACACATTTTGTTTCGGACAAAAAGGACATATTTTCTAAATAAAAGTGAAAAAACACCACTTTGCAAAATAGGAATTCTGGCAAAATTACTACTTTGCGAAACGAGTTCTAGTACGGTCAATAAAATGAGAGGTGACCAGGCTCTTGGAAACATTGATCATTTTATTGGTGGACACATTTTGTTTCGGACGAAAAGGGCATATTTGCTAAATAAAGGTGAAAAAACGCCATTTCGCAAAATAGTAATTGTGGCCAAATTACTACTTTGCGAGATAGGTAAAAATCCGTCATTTTCCGTTAACTATTACTTCCAAACACATTGTCATAGTGTTGTCTTAAACTGTGTTTAGGTAGGCTCGATTTCCACCGTCTCCCGGGTCCGGTCTTTGATCGGGGGATGAGTGTGGGCTCATTTTCCCGAACAGCGGCTGGTAATCGAGCCTATGTTTAGGATACTAAGCATTCTTTATCCCTACCCCATATATTTCTTTTCGTTTCGTTTCGTTTCGTTTCGCAAAATAGAATAAGCCGATCCATACACATCAATTTCACAACTGATACAAAGATCGCCAACAGAAAAAACTCTCTTCATGAGCTTATTTCAGTTATTTATCAACATAGCAATGACCTGTACTTGTGACCGTGACGTGTATTTCTGTACCTTCCAAATTTCATGTTTCACCTTAATTTGTAACAGTTCTGCTGGATTTACTTGATGATTTAAGCCATAAACTTAATCCTTTACCATAGCTAGTCTCAAATTTTTAAGCTTAAGTTTAACTTAAGCTACTTAAACATAAGCTTACCTCACAAGACCGGCGCCAGATTTTTCACGACTTCCCCCATGGCACGTGCGAGAATTTTAAGATCATAAATAAAGCCAAGTGTTGACGAGTAAGTAAAAGAACTGCTGAAGCACAAATCCGAGTTCCAGAAGTCTAATTATGTTACTTTTGATCTAGTTTACTACACACGTGTTCTGTCTGGTCAGTAATCCGTCAGCACATTCGTTTCGGAGCTAGGTTTCGTTTAATTTAGAACCCAGTCTCTCGATTGACCCGTGCATTTCGCGCGCGGGCTTTCGCAGTACTCGTAAAACGCGCTCAATAGAGTCAGGAGAAAAATGGTTTTCATGCCTATTACTTGTTCAGGAACTTTCGCGATTTATGGGTGAGGTAAATAGTAAATATTACTTCTAACAGTGACAAGTTCTCTGATCTGAGTAATGAAACCAGCACAGTGTGGAATGTGAGTGCTGAAACCCATCTGAGATTATGGAACGCAAAATATGGTTCGCGCATGCCCGGGAATCGAAGCGCGATCTTTAATGTGAAAGTAATCCACTACAATTGTGAGCCTTTAAGTGAAATAGGCAGGCTATCTCTCATTAGCATTGAATTAAACCTATTCCAGGAGCTAGAGTCCGTGGTTCATTGAGTCAGACGGCTAAACCATGATGATTGGTTTGTCGCTGTGGACTTGCTGATATTTCATATTTTGATGATCCCTAATAAGGACGCCCTTGGGTCGAGACCGAGTGATATGGCTTTGCTCATGCGTTAGGTACTGCCCAGGAACGCAACTAGATACCTTCTGATCTTTTCCAGTAACGGTGTAGTTCCATCGAAATAATTGTACCATCGCGTGTGATACTCGCGCACAATTTTGATGAGGGCGCCGCACAAAGAATAAACAAACAAAATGGTGTTGGAAATAACCTTCATGTGAGGACAATAAATTCCATTTT
>BOPM01001532.1:34771-37714 GCA_022179025.1 Porites australiensis
GTGTGCCGCCTAGTTCTCCAAATCCTGACCCTATTTCAGACCAAAAAGTGTCATTTTCCACACCCTTTTTCAGACCTGACCTCTAAAATCCACACCTGCTTTCAGACCTGACATTTAGGCAGAAATTATGTCAGAATTACAGTCAACCGGCCCTTTATAGCGGACACTGTAGGGACCTCAAATTAGTGTCCTCATTAGCGAGAGTCCGTAATAGTGGGAGTTTATTCAAGTCAAACGTCTGTAATTTGTTTCTGCCGGGGAATTTAGCTGCTGTCCGTATTATCGAGGTGTTCGCAAGGCGAGAGTTGACTATACCTAAATGGCTTATATAAGAAAGTACCCCTCCCCCCCTGGTTTCGCTTAAGATCCCTTGCCCTTACAAGTATACCATACAGACAGTTACTTTTTTGTAAGCGATCTAACCACATTTTTCTACACTGGCTCCAGAGGTCCGTTCTCAGGAAACCTTGCCAGACACTCTTTCTCTCTCTTTGACCGGAATAAGACTCAGCCCCAAACAAGCAAGACGAGTGAACAACGGCTAGCTTATCACTAGCAGAACGATGCACGATTACAGAAATTCGCAGACAATCAGATTCTTTGCTGACTTATTCCCTGCTCACAGATGTCCTTGCGCTAGCGTGAATCGATCAAACGTCCTTTTAATTTTTAAGGCTTACTTTCCGGCAAATAAAATGAACTGAATGTAAAAAGTGAAAGAGAAATAGCGAAAAATTCAACTTCTAATTAAATCTTTTCTTATGGTTTCGAATAAATTATTCTCGAAACTGAGAATGTTTTGATCAAAGCTGTGTAAATCGAGCTGAAACTATGCATGGAACCTTGCGTTTCCTGTATTTATCTCACCTATTGTATGGAAAACGTTTGAAAATCTTCATTATGAATCGGTATATTTCAAAGAGCTAAACAACGAGCAAAAATACTATTGACCGACAATATACAGAACGGAAGCAGCTGTAATGTCAACTATTACTAGTTTTAATTAGTTTCGACGGCCTAAATACTTCGCAGAAAATGATCCTGACACCGCGTACCTTTACTACGCTACCCAATGAGGCTGGATGATGTGTCCCTCCAGTTAATTGAGGTCAAGAGAGGTTTTACTGTATTTACAAGCTTACCCCTTAAGGTTAGATTCATGAGTTTATTATCCGCGAATAGTTTTGGATGTGAGGTACCGGTAGTTATCAAAATTACTACCAGCTCAGTTTTTTAATGTAAATGTCTTCAAAGCAATTTTATCCATTCAAAGATTTTTTAATCTGACCGAATACAGAGAACTTATCGTAGAAATTATTTGCTCATTAGGTATGCAGGAATAGAGATTTGAATTTGATACTGGTTGCAGCAACGACTAACGGATTCATTTTTCAAATAATCGATTCATTAATGATATCTATGGGGGTACGCTTGACCTGGCTTGACTGTAACTTAAGAATGACCTTGAAATAGCCTGAGAAAACAGCTGACATTTGGCGACGCTACCACTTGTTTCTTCGCCAAATGACGTCTGAGAAACGAGTGCAAAAATTCCATACTGACGACGCGTTACTACCCAGATCTGGGTAGGGCTTCTGATTGGTCGTGCCGCGTGGGAAATTTGATTCAACCAATCAGAAGCACTACCCTGATCTGGGAAGTGACGCGTCATCAGCTATGGAATTTCTACGCTCGTTTCTTTGGCTGTCGGTAGTTTTCCCAGGCTTGCTTTGAAACAGCCAAAAAGTCATTAGTTTTATGATTTCACTTAAAGCACAATACAACCTTGATTTAACGAAGTGCCAAGGTACCTGGGAAATTTGTTCGTTACATCGAGGGCTCGGTTCGTTTTATATCGAACACCTCCATTTAACGAATTTTATGGAAAACTACTAAAATGTTCGTTATATCGAGGTATAGTTAATAATCGAATTTTCAAAACCCAGCATTTCCGGATCTGAATACATAGCTACGGTACTAGAGACTCAAGAACAGGCAAACAGAACTCCTTAAAACTACTGTACACATAAATTTTTTCCTTTTTGTTCTGTTTGGATTTCATCTTTTATCACACGCTGACATTCATTCGTTATATCCAGGTATATTTTGCATTTGGGCTTGTGCAATAGTGTTCGTTATAACAAGGATTTCGTTACAAGGTTCTGTTCCATACACTTTACTCAGTGTAATATTGAGCTGAAGAAAATCGTTCGTTATACCGAGGACTTCGTTATATAGAGGTTCGTTTAATCGACGTCCCACTGTAAAATCCTACACTGAAAACGTCCCATTTTCTCTTAAAAAAATCTTTTATCTTACCTGCTGCAGATTTTCCTCTGATGTTGGTAATGACGTTTTATCTTCAGATTCGGCGATTCCTTCCTCTTCCTGCCACAAACCACACAGTCAAACTATTTACCATCCATTTCGTATAATTTTTTAAAACCTTTTTATCATTATAGTGGTGAAATGCTTCAAAGAATAGATCTTTTTCTATTTCTACAAAATGTGATGTCTCACCTGTTCTTGAGGGTCGTCGGATCCAGCGGACGATCCTACATCTTCAAGTTTGAGGTTCCCTTTCTCGTCCTGCCTCAAAATAAATCATGAAACAACATTCAACGGCACAAAACTTCGAAATTAAATTTCAAGACAAGGATTGAGGCCTAATTATCTATCTTTTACAACAATTTTCCACGAAGGCTTTCCCTCGCAACTCCTGTCACAAATCAGAAAACGACACCTCGCATTTAGTTTTTAATGTTAAGTAACAAACACGTCAAAAAGTCATCAACATCAATTAACAAACGGAGATGCCGTAAAGCCTCGCGCAAGTAGAAGCCCAATTAACAAATTCTGTTTTCAGCGAGGATCTGTCTTAAACGCTGTTTAAAAGCAATGTCGTAGGAAAGCTTTACCTCATCAGTGGACAAGACTTGGGAC
>BOPM01001533.1:1009-24184 GCA_022179025.1 Porites australiensis
TGGTGGTTCAATAACAAAAATAAGACAGATCTTCAACCATATGGGTTTGGCATGTGTATTGGTGAACACCTTCTTCAAACATCAAAGAGTGAGTCAAAATTAACATTTACCTTGTGTTGTGATGTGCTGAAACCAAAAAAGAATCATTGTTCTTGGTTTGCAACCATGTAACAAAGCTGCCATGTTAGATGACAAAACAATATAATTTTTTTTACAGAATTTGCATGAAAAAAGAGTTTAGTTCTCAGGGAAGAGATACAATTTTGTTCTTGTAATCCAGCAAGGCCGCCATGACGTCAGCTGCAAACCAGCAATAACATTAGTTTTGTCTCAATTTGTAACGGAGCACCTGTTCATTAGACAGGTCTGTAATAAAAAATATTAGATAATTTTTTTTATATTAGTACACTCAATTCCCTCTTTGTTCTGAAAATATCTGGTGTTTCATTTTTTCATACTTTTCAGAGTCATCTGTTCCCTACTGTGCACCTCTTCTGGAAAGATTATCAAACCAGGCTACTGGCAAAGCTGACGGATCTTGGTACTGGCCTTGTACTTGCAGGCGATGGGTGTCACGACAGTATGGGGCACTGTGCCAAGTTTGGTGCATACACCATATTATGTTGTACAGCCATTCCATCCATAATCCATTTTGCACTTGTACAGGTATGCACAACATGGATGGCTACAATAGTATTATCTTTTTGAGCAAAGCAAAAAATTTTTGCTAGGTTTACATTCTCAGATCCACAGTAAATTTCAAAGTATTGTGAACACATGCAATTATTGCAAAGTGGTTAAGGTAACTAAACCAAATTATGTTGATATTTTCCTTTTTCAGAGGAATGAAGCTGGCAACAACCCTGCAATGGAGTTCATGGGTTTTCAGTTGTGCATGAACTTCCTTGCTAGATGTGGCATTGTAATAACCACCTTTATCTCAGGCCGTCACACCCAGATTGCAGCCTACTTCAAGACAGTCCTCAAACACATCACACAATACTTTGAACTCTGGCATTTAAAGAAAAGTGAGATTAAAACTTAGTCATCTACCCTGACTCCAACAGCTCCCCACTGTGTTTTGAGCAGCAACATGTCTTACTTAGAGATCTTGAGAAAAATTACAGAAAGCTTATGGGTCAAGCCTCGATGACATTAGTTAGAATTTTTATTTAATAATCTAATAACTTCTCCGTTGCTTTTACATGTATAACAGTTGTCATAAGCAGTTATAACATCTGTATTTGATTTAATCATTTAAGATTATACCCTTACAACAATGCACATGTCATATCCAGTTCACATTTTTATAGTACTGGGTTTAAGGTTTTAGCTAGAAAACAGCTATGCAAGTAATAATAACAGTTGTAGGAGGCAAAATAGGCTTTGGTTTGAACCTCTCTTCAATAAATCAATAATGTTTGTTTTTATTAATTTGTAAACAGAGGTCAAGAAACTAATTTCAAAACTTGCAAAAGAGAATGACAATGAGCAGCTCAAGGAGTGGATAAAGCCATGCACAAAGCATCTTCACTGGAGTGCTACAACCACACCAAGTGGAAATGGAAAAATCATCTGGGCTAAGTTTAAATCATTCCTAAGCCACATTGTTAACAAACATTCGGACTTAGACGATCCTCTCTTTAATAAATGTGCCCATGGAGAGATTAATGATAGGACATGGCTTCAGACAGGTGAGAAAATCTCCCACTCTAACACTTGTGACGGTCAGTTGTTTTCTAATGTGGTTTTGATTTAGACTACAAGTAGTCTTTCTTTTTTTAGCCTGCAAAGTGAAATGCACAAGACACAAAAATGATTTAGTGTGTGACTCAAAGTGACTCAAGAGGCGAGAAAAAGTGGGCTCTGCCCTTGCTTCTTTTTTCTCCCAGCTTGACGCTCATACCTTTTCCTCATTAACTGTGAAGAAAAGAAAAAGGAAAGAAACTGCTCGCAGTCAAGTTTGATTTCTTCCATGTTGTTAAATCAAAATCCCTATTTTATAACTCATTCTTCGCTTCTGTGAGAGTGTAGCAAATTTTACTCAAATACACACTGATATTAGTTCTGATCATTACTGTTTGTCTTCAACAGATGACAAAGCCTATGAAAGGTTATGCAAAGTGCTGACAACTAACAGCCTGAAGAAGGGGATTCAACAGGCATCACCAATCGACCAAACAGATTGCTTGGAAGGGTTCCATTCTGTACTAAATCAGTTTGCCCCAAAGATGATTGCATATTCTTATGTTAGGGTGCTTTGCAGGTAGTTGTAATATAGGCATATCAAGGGGAGGGTTGCGATAGGTGTACTTCCTTCAGAAACAGCTTTATCTCCTTTTCTTCCAAATATTTTTATTAGTATAATCTGGACAGTTGCCAATAAAAATTAATGTTATGGCAGTGCATCCCACGATGCAAATAATGGTACCCTACTGGCTGCTAACATTTCAAGTACAAACATCGTGTAATTTTTTAATCTATTTTCCAGGCACATTCTAGCGGCACTTCACTTCAATTACAATTTACGTAGAGAAGCAAAGATGAATCCAGATGGGACAGAGAAAGTCAAAGTTAGCTACCTAAAATACAAGAATGGGGAAGCAACCGTCAGGAGTGTCAAGATAGAACAGAATTTTGGTTTGCTGAGTTTGTTTTATTTAAAACATGTATCTTTTCCTGTGTTCACAATTGCAGTGTAAACATGATTCATCAAAACTTTAATCCTTTCTAACTTGGAGCAACGGTAGCAACAACACGTACAAACATTCGACCAGAAAATTTAAGGTTGGCAAAGAACAACCTGTTGACAGTCAATAGAATTTAAAATTTGCCAAAATAGCTGAGATAATTTTAGAATCATGTTTTGGTGCTAGTGTGAACACAGCTTTAGACAAACAAAGATTGCTTTGCCTATTTCTATTCATTGGTGCACTTTTTAAATAAAGAAGTTTAATTAACTACAGCAGGCAGAAATATTTGGCCTATTT
Source organism: Porites australiensis (assembly GCA_022179025.1). Taxonomy (NCBI): domain Eukaryota; kingdom Metazoa; phylum Cnidaria; class Anthozoa; order Scleractinia; family Poritidae; genus Porites; species Porites australiensis. Next base: position 4,000 of record BOPM01001533.1, read on the forward strand.
CGGGTTTTTTTAGACTATGTTGAGGAGCTCTACCAGTTTTACCTAAAGTCCAGCAAGGAGGACCTGGCTAGTGCCAGGAAGAGATTTTTTGAAATTTCTGCGTGTCATGATTCCGGAATTCGATTAATCGAACGCTTTCTTATTGAGGTGGTCAAACGGGCATCTTTTTTTCTTGCACAAGCCTCATCATGATCACACGAAAAATTTACTTCCTTCAATACAAGGAGAAACCACCTTTCGAATCATTACGGAAACTTAATGAACGTCGAAAGTGGGTTACTCGATTAAAATTAAGCCTTGAAAGAAATTTCTTTCGCCGTCTAGTTTGGCCATTTTTAGTAGGTTAGCCTTATAACTTCCCCTGAGCAAGGAGGGAAACTTCTCGTGCATCCTTCTTTTGTACTTTTTAGCAACTGTGTCACTTATGTAAATATGTCATATATTTTTAACGTCTTTGCTACAGACCAGAGTCTGGCTACAGACATTATGTGCATAACCAGCGAAGTTGTTGACTTAACTAGTTTATAGATATATTTGTGATGATATTCACGCAATTCTGCAAGGAAACTGAGCGCTTTGTGAAATTTTGTTACATTTCTCCGGTTTTCGACAGTCAGACGAAATCATTGCATAATACTTAATCTCACATTGTTAACGCTTAGAATCAAAGAGAGGGATGAAAGAAATCTCATTAAAATTGAAAGTGTCGACAGCTGATGAACATGTTTCAGGGTCTCTTTGTAAACTTGAACCTTAGTCCAAAACAATAGGAGTTGACAGCTTAGCTAATTATAATCCTCACAAATATTCCATGAATGCGCCGTTTAACGGCGCTTTCGTATCAAAATCGACCCTCTAGCTTGTTATGATTTTAGCAAAAATTGCGATTTCTCCAACTTTTCGCAATTTTTGGAGAAATCGCAGAAATCACAGTTTTTGCTGGACACCCTTATACCTCCTGTAACACTTGACTTAATTAATTTTAGCAAAAACTGCGATTTCTCCATTTTTTCGAAACTTTTGGAGAAGATCCCAGGTGGAAGGTGCTCAATTTTGTTCTCCTCCAGCGCCCTGCAAGAATGAGTTAGCGTATCTTCATGACACAAATAATTCACGAGATAAAACAGCCTCATCAATCCATTTTAAATCTGGGTTCAATTTAATAAAACGTTTAATTTACAAATGCAGCTATTGTTTTAGAGTCTGAAAACAATAGCTACACTAGTAAATTACACTATTCGTTTTAGACGTTTTATCAACTTGACCCCTCGTCATCGCTTGTAGCTGACCTCTGTATGTACTGGTAACATGGTCACACTGGCCATTAAAGAAAACTAAATTATAGATGCTCTATATACTATTTTGCATCTGACCTATTACTTTCTCGCCCTCTGGTAAGCTACAATCTCAGATAAAAACCTTGAAACACTTTGGAAAATTCTGCTCCCTTTGTTCCCCCCTCCTCTTCCCTTTTGCAATGTTGTTGTAGCCACGTATTATTGCAGTCACATCTTAACATTGCAGAGGTGTTTCAAGGACTTTTAGCGAGGATTGTAGGTACGTTATACTTTTAGTAACAGATAATGCATGACTGACAAAATACATATGAAAAACGACAAAAATAGTATCGTTCGATAACACGATTTATTTGTTGTGAAGTTTTCTTTCCTACAATGCCTGTATAGGATACGCTGGCAATAACATGTCATTAATTAACAATAGGAGTTTGATTTTTTATAACTATCTTTTAATAGGGCGAGAAGCAAGTGTCCATTGTTCGCATTAACGGTTGTCCGTATTAAGCGTGTTAGGTTTAGAGAAAATGTGAGGTCTTTACCCAGGGACAAGGGAAACTGTCAATAATAATTAACAAGGTCTCCGTATTAAGTGGGTGCCCGTAAAGAGGGGTTCAAGAAACGTACGGTAGCTGGTAAAGATCGAGGCTATCGCATTGTGGGAGCCTTTGTTAAAAGTTAAATTCGAATAAACGAGCTAATATTCTACTTTGGCGGGACTTTCGAATTTGGAAATCACAATGTTTTCTGTTGTTCAGTCAATCTCCGGCCGACCGTCTTGGTGAAGCAACCATCGGAGGCACATGTGCCTCTGTTCAAACCTTTGTCCCTTATAAGGGTTTTACTGGAAGCGGCTCTCTCGACCCACATAAACAGTGCTATGTATTCACAAAAGAGTTGTGTGGTATAAGACTGGCTGATTTTGCGAAAACGGAGCTATACTAAATTTCACCCATGACACTTGCCAAATTTGTTCTTTAGTTACACGTAATAATTGGCCAAGGGTGATTTCAAATCACTGTAAGCTCGCTTGTGTAAAGTTTTTTTGTAGCTCTAAGTCCGTCATGTTGGCCCGTCTTCTCCTTCGCAAGCATTTCCAAATTTAAGGATCATATTTTTCCCGCATACAAACACTGAAATTTTACTGGATTCGTACTATGGTATTATCAAAGAGACTGAGCTTTTTTCTCCTGGGCTTCCAAACTACCTAGAAAGTGTGAGAATAAACATTGGTTACCCTGTGGTGCGGACGGACGGTCGTTCGGTCGGTCGGTAAACGGTCAAGTGATTACAAAATTTTCTGGGATGGGTACGATTTACTTACCCATGGCGCTGCGCAGGCGCGCGCGAGAGCTCCACTATAATAAAAGTTAATTCAGATGTGATCCACTGAATGGAATAAAAACAGGTTGACATAGCCATACTACATAGGAAATTAGGCTACTTATTAAATCTTGTTCTGTGCTGCGTGACTAAAGAGTGCCTCCTTTTTTTTTTGGCTGCTGAAAGACTCGGAAATAGACTGAAGCATTGTTTTAAATGCGTATCAGATACATCTGTCCTTGGCACTTTTGTGTTAACTCTTCCGCTTTATGTATCTTGTATGCTAAGCTGTGAGGTTCCCTTTACGGACTTTTTATACACGTATACGTGATTGCTTGCGTACTACGGTGGTTGTAATCTCGTTAATAAGCAACTGACAATCAAAAAAATACAAACTTACAACTTCTGTAGTTTAGATAGATTGGAAAATATCCCAAATGGAAGCTGTTTAATTTTGTTGATTCCCAGCTCCCTGCAAGAAGAAGGTTAAGGTTAAGGTTAAGTAAGAATTATCAGTGATAGACGGCCTTATGCTTGTTTATTTTAGCTCCTATTGTTTATTTTCTCGTTGCTGTAATACTCACTTCTTTAAGTACTAGTACCTGAACATGTGTGCATGGTAAACTGGTAATTTTGCGGAAAAAAAAATAGAGTTATGCTATAAACACTATTTTGCATGCACCTACATCCACTGTTTCCTGCCCTCTGGTAAGCTAGGTTATAATTTTAGATCAACATGACGACCAACAAGATACATTTAATAAGTAGTATGCGTGTGAGTTCCACAAATTGAACCCTGATTAAAGCATTTTATTCCCTGAATACTGCTTCCTCTATTTGCCCCAAAGATGTTACTTTAAATATGCAGTGTACGTGTACGTGTACGTTGAAGAACTGTTTGCTCTTGCAGAAAAACAACAACAACAAAAAATGGCCGCCTAGCTCTACCATGTGCTCTGCGGTCACATGACTATCATCATGTGACCGGAAGTGCGAACCAAAAACGCAGACATGCAAATAAAATACAAAAAAAAGAAGGAAAAATGAAACAAATAGAATAAAGTAAACTGACGACGGTCGGTAGTTACAATGCGCAAGTCCATGGTTTCCACTGTTTTATTGATTATTTAAGTTTAAGACTACAAATGGATTTAAAGGTCAAATGAACCAAAAAAAATGACATTTTTCCTTTCGTCGTTTTACCTTTACCTGACAAACAATAAAATGAAGCATGCTAAGTAAGATTTGGGCAAAGATTTTCCTTCCAAAGCCTTTATAGAAACTTTAAAGATCAAAATCCCAGCAGTTCCGAAGACTTCTGAATGACCAAAACGATTGATATAATGTGTCAGGCGACAGTGAGCAGTACCAGTTTGAGCCGCCAGTTTTAGAAGAAGAATCTTATGCCTCTAACGACTCCTTCGATGGCTTAAAGCGTGAGCGTATGATTCGGTTCCTCTATAAATGGTTGCTATGAAAGCGACGATATATCATTAAAATAAATATATTCAGGAATTCCTCCAGGAAGTTTTGTGATCTTTTACCCTTACCCCACGCTGTTGCTCTATTCGGTTTTGTTGCGTTCGCGGGCACGTAGAGCTCCGCTTTAGATGCGAATGCAAATGCAGAATGGTATTGTTATTCAGAGTTATTCACATTCATGTACAACACGTTGTGATGTGATGTTCTTAAGCATCCCGTTCTACAAGACGAAGGTGATAATTATTTTAGTAGTTTGATGCAATTGTGTCAAAAAAAAAAACTGTGTATTTGTGACCGTTTAACCATGCATGGTGCCGTAAAAATTCCACATCATGTCATAATGTCATGTATAACACAGAGATCATAAAAGTTTTAACACTGCGTGTACAAATCGCGCTGTCATTGAGACAAAATTTAAATATTATTGTTTTCTTGGCATCTATTGGACAACCCAATATGATTATTTACAACCCCAGATTTGTATTATGCATGCAGTAATCAATGATAATATTATAAATAATAATAATCTAGTAATTTGATAAAAGTGTCTTTTAACATATAAATGATTAATGAGAAAAAATAAGAATGAAAATGGCAATTTTAAATTTATCGAAGGCGTCTCAAGTAACCAAAACAGGCATTGAAGGTATCCAGAACAAACGCAACCTAGTCACTGTACATAGCCTCATGCCAACGCTTCATTAAAAAAAAATGGAAATTCAGAAGGTACGACAACAAATGCCCAGCACTGGGCAGATCTACGAAAAAATGCCTCTTCATGGGAACTTAGCACTTTACAGAAATGACCGGCAAATGCACCGGGGAGGGGCATAGGTACGCTTAGAATTGACTAAGCCACGAAGATGGAAGCCAACTCGAACCTTCGTAGGTCTATGTGTTGCCTTTTTTTCATCTGGCTGAAATAAGACACTTTATATTTTAGTACAACAGAAAAAATGGGAACGATTGCACTTGCATACACGACCTGTCCTCTCGTCATGAACTCTTAATTAATTTTAGTAAGCTGTTATTAGGTCCTTAAGTATCTTTTAACCGCAAATTAAATTGCGGCTTACAAGCTGTGTACAATAGAAGAGAGGCCGAATAAAGAAATATCCCTTTTTTTTTCTAAAGAGTTTCTCAGTAACCCATCTGGATTTCTTCGGGGTTCATATGTTATAGAATCTCTTATGTGCTATGAAGGTTTAAGGGTTTTACTCTCTTGAAATAAACTATTTAGGAAGTAACTCGACTTTTCTCCCATAAAATAAAAAAAAATGGTCACTGTCACTTATCTGTAACAAACATTTTAGGCATTAGGAGCTTGGTCACCGGCTCCTATATGTACCATTAAGACTAAAAGACGGTTATGCCTGACGTAGGCCTTGTACAAGGAAGTAACAGTTTAATTTTGTAATTTAACCATTTTGCTTTTCCAGCACATGAGGCTTAGCACAATAATACTGTTACTTATAAGATTTAAAATTGGGAATGATAAAAAAAGACTTTAAAATACGTATTACCCACAACTGTTTGCTTTTTACTGATTTGTACTGGAACCATAATCGGAGTAGAAATCGCAAGCGCCGAGTCCACGCGGTTCCCTGGTTAATTCCGCTATTTTTAGCAAGAATTGAGCCACTCTCAACGTCATTAACTCGCGCGGGCACCCGCAAATTTGGCAGGCTCCCGCATGGAGTTTCAGGAGATGAGCGATCTTCTTGTAACTTTACTTAAGTGATTTTTAAACTTTCCAAGTGCTTCATATCTCATATGTAATATACTCCTATGTCATATCTAGTTAACAAATAGATTCCATGTTGCCGTGTGTCTGTTCAGTAATAGATCACAGATGACGTCAAAATGTAAAAACAAAGAAGTGACACACGAGCCGCAGGCGAGTGTGTCACTGTTGTTTTTACCACATTTATCAAAAGCACTTTAACAACAATGTTTACAATAACCGGAATCACGTCCATAGTCATCACATTTATAGTCAGTTTCAAGAAGGGACAATGATGACAAAAGGGAATTTATTCACGTCCCTTTAAAAGCAATTTCCGATGCCAGTTTGTGTATACTTTGCACGGCGTTCTTGCAAAAATTATACTTCGCACGTGTGTCACACGGGATGGTGCAATTTGTATTAAAAATGGCACATTTGAGTATTTTGATGGAACCAACCCTATTACTTGAAAAGGCGTCAGCAACAGTATCCTACAACGCTTTTGGCTGATGTTGGTATTGCTTGTAGCTGACCTCTGTATGTACCTTGAAACACTTTGGAAATTTCTGCTCCCTTTGTCAACCCTCCCCCCCCCCCTCCCCCTCCTGTTTTGCATGCACCTAATACTTCCTCGCCCTCTGGTAAGCTACAATCTCAAACAAAAACCTTGAAACACTTTAGAAAATTATGCTCCGTTTGTCATTTGCCTCCCCCCTCCTCTTCCCTCTTGCAATGTTGTTTTAGCCACGTAACATTGCAATCACATCGCGATAATTCCAGAGGTTATTCGAGGACTTTTGGCGAGGATTTTAGGTGCCTTATAATTTTCTTATAACATAATGCATATGAAAAACAAAATACTTATGAAAAACGACAAAAATAGTATCGTTCGTTAACACTATTTATTTATTGTGAAGTTTTCTTTCCTACAATGTCTGTCTAGGATATGCCGGCAATAACATGTCATTTAGGTTGATTTTTTATAGCAATCTTTCAATAGGGCAAGAAGCAAGAGTCCACTGTCCGCATTAACTGTTGTCCGTATTAAGCGTGCAAGGTTTTGAGAAAATGTGAGGTCCTTACCCAGAGACAGGGGAAACTGTCAATAATAATTAACTAGATGTCCGTGTTAAGTGGGTGCCCGTAAAGAGGGATTCAAGAAACATACGGTAGCTGGTAAGGATCGAGGCTATCGCATTGTGGGAGCCTTTGTTAAAAGTTAATTCTAACAAACGAGCTAGTATTCTACTTTGGCGGGACTTTCGAATTTAGAAAACACAATGTTTTTTGTTGTTCAGTCAAACTCCGGTCGACCCTCTTGGTGAAGCAATCATCGAAGGCACATGTGCCTATGTTCAAACCTTTGTCCCTTATAAGGGTTTTACTGCAAGCGGCTCTCTCGACCCACGTAACAGTGCTATGCACTCACAAAAGAGTTGTGTGGTATAAGACTGGCTGATTTTGCGAATAATTTAACTATTCTAGATTTCACTAATGAAACTTGGCGCCTGAAAATTAGTGAATAACAACAACTTGTAGGTAAATTTTCTTTATGTGTTCTATTGCACCACGCTTGTTTTCTCACTAAACTAAAAGCTTTCCTTTCGATGGAAAGGAAAACGTTACTAAATGCTTTCTTTTTTATAATCAATCAAAAGCGCAAATTTTACTATTTTTGTTATTTAAGACATAATAGTGCCCTAGCCACAGCGAATAATTGTACTATGTTGCCAAAATGTTTTAAAAAATCATGAAAAGCTAAAAGATACACCCCCACTAAGGTTATTCATCCTCTCTCGTCTCCCCAATTTCCCAGCTACCATGAGAAGTCTTCAGATCCTTTTAAGAAATTCGCATGAAATAACAATCAAGACAAAGAAATGCGCGATTCACTTACAAGTAGTATAACGATGACAGATTTGAAAATATCCCAGGCAGAAGCTCATTGATCTTGTTGTCCCACAAAATCCTACAGGAAATAAATGCATTCATCGACTTAAACTTGTGAATAATTTACGATAGCGAATGGGCAATACAACTCATCACACTACCAACATTCGACCAGCAGTTCAATGGCGGTGTTGCGCTTTATACCGCGAAAGTAGTGAATAGTGAGTATTGAGTAGTTCTTTTTTTGCAATACAATCTGTCCGAGTTGCGCGTTTTATCGACCCAGGGCGAACTTCTTTTGCAGCGAGTGACGTAACTCTCGCTTGTGGCGTGATTCCCGCGTAGTTTTATGCAATCAGAAGTCAGTATTCACGCAATTTCCAACAATCTGATTATTGCAACACAGGCTTGAACGTGGGTGATAAAAAGCGAAACATCACTTTCCTGCTCCTTTTGCAGCATATTGTTGCAAAACAGGGCGCATTTTTTTTGTCTGCAAGAGACAGCTTCTTTTGAATGACTTTTCAAGCAAAAAGAACTGAATATTTTTGCTTTAGAAAACGTTTGACTTAACTGAAGAAAACTCTTATGTGGCTTTCCTCAATCACACGACCTCAAGGAGGAGATGTTCACTATACGCTGGACAAGGGATGACTGACCTAATAAAACTGGGCGCGAAAGATTTTAAAGAATCTTTTCCTTCTTTATTATAAAATAGAGGAAATGTTATTGAGGCAGTAAGTAACTCAAGGATTTTTTGACTTGGAGTTTCAAGATGAAAGTGATTTCCGGCCTGAAATAGTATAAACCTGGGTCTAATGGGTTTACCAATGGAAAATGATTTATTGGCTACAACTTCGGAACAGATTAAGGAGCCGGAATCAAAATTTGACACACAAAAGAACTCATTGTCGTTAACATTTCAAAAAAACATTTTGTGTTAATAGATCACGTGATACGTCATATGACCATTTTTCTAAAAATCTTAAAATTGACAAAGCTGGTGATGGATTGAAGAAAAGAAGTCACGCGGTATCATTTTTTCATTCACATCAACACTGAATTTCTATAACTTCACGTTTGGAGTGACAGTCCATGGTACTTCAAAAAAAAACTGAGCAAAAACATCATTATAATGCCCAAATTTAATATTGAATTTCTAAGAACTTTTATTTAAAACTCTTGGTGCATTTATTCCAAACGTAAAAAGAAATATATATGCACTCGTTATATGAAACGCCAGTTTATTTATCCAACTAAAGTAAAATCGCTACTATCTCGCTAATTTTATTCATTTTCAATGTCACGTGACCATTCTTTTTTACCATTTAGACACCAGAAGACCTCACGATTTACCATCTGACGGCCGCTCCCTACTATCTGAACGCCTGAAAGAGGCTACTTAAATAAGTTTAAGGTTAAAAAGCCCTTGAGGCGTTTAAAACCGGAAGATATTGTTGGTAGGTTTGGGCCACTTATGAGCATGCAACTTCGCCCGTTGGTTCAAAACAGTTACTCATAAAAACTAATTTTCTTTGACTGGTGAGGTAAAACCTTTAGACGTTAATGCATTCCTTATGCTCTTTGGTCTGTCCGTTGAACAAATAAGAAAAAGGGTTTGACCAGAGATTCATGCAAAGATGGTTCGTAGCTAATTTATAGACCTATAAATGAAAGTTAATGTGATAACCATAGACCCGCCTTAAATCCATATGGAGAGGAATAAACCGGTTCACTTCCTGTACGTGATATTCTCCTGTCGAGTGACTGGGCTCAGCCAATCATGTAAGCTGTCACATGCACACTGATGAACACAGTGACATTCATAATTTCGTGCTTAGCGAGGCAGAAAACGTTTCTGTATTATTGCGCTTTCCTTGAGAACTACTGTTAAATCCCCGCTCCCTCCCTCTCTGCTGTTTTATTTCTCTCCACTGATGCTGCCTTTGTTCATTGCTAATGTTTTCTCGTTAACTGTTTGAAGGTAACACAAGACTCTGTATTGTTTCTCTAGGTGACTTTTGTATTCCTAGGAACATTCGTACACGTATCCTACTAGCCTTGTAGTGTTTGTTGTAGGCTCGGAAATCTTACATTGTGACTTTCTTCAAACAGTATTATAACAATAGTTCCTGTTTACCTGTATCAAGGTTTTTAAAGTCGAATAAACAAATTGGGTCTGGGATGAAGTGCTCCCATACAGGTCATCCTTTCCCTCATAAACTCCTATCATTTTTAACCCCAGGGGATTGGACCCCTACAAAGCTTTCACTTCTCCATAACTTGGTAGGATTATCACCCCCTAGAGAGGATTACCACCTCTCTCTCACTACCCTGGGGGACTATCACCCCCTAGAGAAGATTATCACTTCTCACTCGCTCCCCTGGGGGAATGTCACCCCCTCATCTCTCTAACCATTACCCTGGGGGATTACCAACCTCGAAATACGGTGACCTGTCGTCTTCTTTTAGAGTACTTCATCCCCCAGCCCTTTTCGGCACAATTATTCTGGTTCACTTGTTTGCTTCCATAGTAACGGTTATGGGTTGGGAACATTAATGGCAAGGAACTGTACAAAAAACATTAATTCACTAGCCCCTACTTCCACTCCCAAACTGCGAACGACTCAAAGGGATTTAACGCAATATTATAATCGTAGACCAACCAACTGCGCAGCCTTCTATCTTTCATCCGAAACAATTTAATATTATTATTACGCTTTATGCGCTGTCTCGCTAACGCAAGTCAGCAACAAGTCAGAATAACAAGGGTACCTTGTGCAGAAGACGAAGTCAAAAATGAATAATTGGTGCTGTGAGCTTCCATAAAAAGTGTAAACTATTGAGCAGTACCTCATTTTGGTACGCGTAAGTACACGCATTTGGCACTTATTGGGGCTAATTGTAATTAAGAGCGATTCTCTATGACAGTTACGCAACGCGGGAAACAAATAATTTAGACCCCCACTAAAATTTTGCATGCAATTAAACGTTGTGGGGGGTGTCAAAAAATGCACTTTGTCAAGGTTGCCACTTTATTGTTGACATTGTATCGATGTATGTTTGTTGGTGGCACCAAACCTAATATTTCACTCTAAAACTGTTCTTAAAAGTGCAAAATGTAAAGTTCTGCTTCTGCAGCCCATGAAAACGATACGACTAATGGTAGATTTAACACCATCATTCTAGTTCACATTCATGTACCTCGCTTTTAATTATGTCAAATTGAATGTCAAATGGTCAATCAACTACATAGAGATTCGGCCATTTGAGTTAATGGATAAAATAAAGATTTTCTTTCCTCAAATTTCTCCGAAAGTAGGTCGGTTTTAAAGTTAAGACTGAGCACTAGGCAGTTTGCACAGATGTTCTAGTTACTACATGTAACTCTGTAAAAATCTCTGTGGGGTGGGCTCTTTTGTTTCTATGAGCAGTTCGACGTTTGGCCAAGGTCTTTGTTATAACACGCATACTGTTTTACTAAGACTGTTAAAAGAAGACCCAAATGAAACATTGTTTAAGATTTTGCTTGCTTCCTTTATTTTTTTTTCTTCCTTCCCATTTCTTTCTTTATATCTTTCTTTATTTATACACGTTCGTATTTTGAACGAGTTTTTTAGCTCTTTGACGTAACGTGTTAAAATAAATGATTGATTGATTGATTGATTGATCAAAAAAAGCGGAAAACACTGATAATACTATTAAAGACATAAGTGTCTTATGTAAAAATCGTAGCGAATCAATTTCATGAAACTTGGCTATATGTTTGGAATAGTCAACGAAATGCAAAAAAGTTGTATAAATTACACACACTAAGGACAATTAACACAGTCATGTTACCCAGCAGTACCAAATCAACTGTATTTTAAAACTATTTGGCAAGTTTACCCAAAATTCCCACAAGGAAACGAGATACGGACCAACACTCAATCAGGCACTCACATTTTGCGATCTTAACACCTCTTGGTACCAAACGCACAGTTTCCGAAGAGGGGCTGCTTCATGGGCAGCTGCTCAAGGCTTCTCTGACTCGCAGATTATGCCCTTTAGGCGATAGAAACCCAATGTTTTCATGAAGTACATTATAACCCCTTCGCTTCCATCAATGGACCACCTGCCAACGTCTCGATGAACACCTTACTCTCATCCCTTAAATTCAGTTTTCACATGCAATCTTTTGCAGACGTGCTTTTCTCATTACAGCCTCCTCAACTCTGTTTGCTATCTTTAGTTTATAATTGGTTTGCGCTGGTGCCAATCTCATTTTTCTTAGTGTATTTCCTTATGTTTGCAATGTATTTCAGTAGGGAACAATGTTGTCACTTTCACCTTGTCTTGTAGTTTAGTTTCTCTAGTGTACAATGAGTTCGAACAAAGGGTCGATCTCGTTTACTGAACTTTCACTTTACGCTGTCAGCTAATGACAGTTGCCTTTTTACATAGTTCAGACTCTTAGATATGCAACGAGGATAAGAAGAGGCCAATCTCATTGCTTCAAGCCTTTCAGTCATTTTACTTCGTGTGGTTTAATTCTGTTTACTATCATTAGTTTATAATGAGTTTGCGCAGAGGCCAATCTCCATTTTACTTAGTATATTACTTAATGTTACCAATATGTTACAGTAAGGAGCAATGTTTTCGAATTAACTGTTATGTCTCGTAGTCTAGTTTCTCTAGTGTACACTAAGTTCGAGCAGGGACCTTTCTCCTTTATTGAACTTTTAGTTTACGCTGTTGGGTTGCTTACATTTACCTTTTTACTTAGTTTTCGCTTAGGATCTTCGATACTCAGTGAGGCTGAGCAGGGACCAATCTCATTACTTCTCTCTTTCGATTGACTTGAACTATGTTTAGACCAGGGGGGAAAGGTGTCTCCAAGGAAATCTGTGGTACAGTCCGCCTGCCAGTATGACGTCACGTCTCGCGTCAGTGACTTTCAAAATGGCGAGCAAAGTGTTCATCGAAGAGACGGATAAAAATTTCGATTTTATCACGGAAATACTGTTCGGATTGCTTGGATTTGGAGATTTAAAGGTTTCTATTGTCATAGAAAACTAGAGTTAAGTACTTTTTGGGGATGAAATGTCCAGTGGGGTTAAAAATTCCTTTCTATCGTCGAGCAAATTTTACGGCCAACCATACCGACCGGTCACAGTTTTGTGGGCCAGTGCACAGCAAGATTGAGGAGTTTAGACACAGCAATAGGAGGTTCATCAAAGGATGTATTATACTTTACATTTTGCGTATTTTCAGCTCTTCAGAGCTAGTGGAACCCCACATCATTCCTCTCAAAGGTCGCTTAGCTGTACCGTGAAAGAGGAAGCTATATGACAGGTATTGTGAGAGACTGTGAGCATTGAATCTTGTTGCTTTACCGCATTTTAATACTGTATTGGGCATTTACCTGTAATTCTGTAATTGAATCCCGAAAACCAATAAAAGGTTTCGTTTAATCATTTTTTGAGGGCAAACCCAGTGGAGATTTTAGGGTCATAATATTGATGATGATGTACAAAAGGCAAGTTTAACTTTCACCAGTGGGTCACAGAACTTCCATGAAGTTTGCAGAGATTTCAACACTGTGGTCTATTTGCTGCCTGAAAATCACACGGACAAAGTACAGCCAATAGATGCTGGTTACGGAAAAATGATGAAAAAGAAAATGGGCGAACAGATGGAGAAGTGGCTGGAAGAAGAGAAAAATCTGGAAATGTGGCATGATAGCATTCCTGCTAAGACAAGAAGGGTCTTGATGACCAAATGGGCTGGTGCTGCACGGAGGGAGCTACATTCTGACAACCACTTTGTTAAGAAACTTTTTGAGAAAACTGGATGTTTGATGACAGCGAATGGAGATGATGATGATGAGAAAATCAGACCACAGGGGCTTGAACCTTACACGTTCTAGGGACAATCATGTACATTGTACTATACATCTACATTGATGTGTCCATTTAATTTGATCAAATGTAGATTGACATTTGTTTACTTCCTCAAATTTATTTATTTTTATTCAACATACACAGCTGTATATGCTGTAAATAACCAAACATGTTTTGTTCTGTACAGCATGGAATTTATTGGTAAACAAGGCAGGCATACTGTATTTTTCCTGTTGAAATTTGCACGGGGATCATACAACTGTAAATATGGTCAGGCCCATGATACAGGACTTGTTTCGACAACAAGGCTTCAAAGTAGACAGACTGCAAATATATTAGTGGCTAAAAAATATATATCTACGTGTCGCAACTGTTCATCAGTAGGATGCCTAAAATGCGTGCAATTCCACCATTGGTTTCGGCTCCACTAAATCCTATACCAATTGCAGAGCGTTTTAGGAGGAGCCACCCACCATGTGAGCATAGTCACGAACATCACATATAAGTGAGGAAAATAACGCAAATAAAATAAAGTCGTTAATTAACGAACTAAATGTACACGTCAATTAAATAAATAAACAAATAATGCGCGCGCTCAAAATAAAATTGTACGCCCACACGTACCGAGATACAACTGAAATACAACAGTAAGCAACAAATAAGTAATGTAAGGATACGATGGTGCAATTCAAGCCTGGGTTGCTAATCTCATCTCCCGCAGGGCTGCACCATACTTCTCGATGGTAAGACCATGGCGACTGAAGAATTTATTAAATAATTTCTGAAGTAGATTGGTTTCAAAGCCTTGCTGTCTGAGACGTAATGAAAGTCCACGGAGTCTATTTATTAAGTCAACTTTGGACGTGCAAATTCTACCATATCTCACCAGTTGAGATATATAAACACCGTAAGCTGGATTGGCGGGAATGTTGCTGTCCATATGAGGAAAGTTGACAATCCGAAATGCAAAGTCCTCTCTCTTATCGTAGATGCTGATACGTAAAGGTGTGTTGTCGCCAGTCTTGATATTAGTGTCGAGCAGAAACCGATAAGGGTTCAACCCCTTATGGGTTTCTGTGTCGAGATAACACACTTCAGTAGATGATGGAAGTGTCCTTAAGTTCCAATTCCGACGAGTAAATTGCGCTGATGTAATTTCCAAAGTCCACATTGTTATTGAATAAATCGTCGATGTACCGAAAGGTGTTGCTGAATTGGATGGCTTTTGGAATATCCTGTTTCATTGTTTTGACCATGAAATCGTACTCGAAGGTATGAAGGAAGAGATCAGCCAATAAGGGTGCACTGTTGGTGCCCATTGGTATACCAATAACCTGCCGGAAAACAGAGCTTTCAAAACGAACGTAGATGTTGTCGATAAGAAAGTCAATAGCGAGACGAAGCTCTCTACAGGAGAAGAACGTGTACCTCGTTGACGTCCTAACATTCGTCCAGAAGGTGCGAAAATTATTGGTAGCAATGAAGCTCTTTCCTTTAATATTGAAAACTCTTTCCAAAAGATCATGGAGTTGCTTTTTAAGTGGGGCGTGTGGAAGGCTAGTATAAAGAGTCGAAAAGTCCCAAGTACTCACATGATTTAGGGAGAGCTGTTTTTCTTCCAGTGCAGGGATAACGTCCAACGAATTATTGATGATCCACATGCAGTTAACACCTGTCCTTACTCGAATCGTCTTGCAGCAAGCGGTGCAGTGGGTGCGGACCAGTTTAAAACACTCAGTAATTAATTTAGAGAGCCCAGTTGTAGTGCATGAACTTGAACCTGTAATAAGCCTTGCCTTATACGGTGTCTTGTGAAGTTTAGGAATCCAATATATCTGTGGCAAGTTTTTCTCCTTCTGTTGCAATTTGATGTCAAATACATCATCCAATGTTGTGGCGTGGGTTTGTTGACATTTTTGTAAATGCTTTACAATTATAGCATATTAGTACTATTGCAGTTCTCCGAATGCTATCACTATAATAACTTTTGCAAATAAGAACCTACTAAGAACCTAATCAGCCTGTTATTGGAAAAAATACCCCAAAATATAAGGACCTGTTCAGCCTGAACTCCAAAATTCTAGGTTCTTGTGCGCGGGATTTACTGTACGTCGAAGTCTTCTTGATGGCGACTATGATTTTTAGATAACTGGGGGCGTGTCCATGAATGCACTTGAAACAGAGCATAGCAATCTTGAAATTGATTCTAAACTTAATCAGCAGCCAGTGAAGACATATAAATGACGATGTGACGTGTTCATGTCTTGAAAGGCTCCTCGAATACTGAATCTTTCAAAAGAACATTAGGAAAAAAGACCTAACGTCACTCTTAAACAACAACAATAGCTGCTGTAACCTTTGCAATTCTTAGAGACTAACTTAATATACCTATTGTTTTATTATACAATTTATACATGCCACATATTTTATTTTGTATATACATGATTATTATTATAATTTCTTATTTGTTTTTAATTTTTATTTTTGTGTCCCCAATTAGTTGTGAAAACTAAATACATTGACACATTAATATATAGATTTAGCCAGGGCTAAAAGCGAAGCTCCCATTAATAAATTTATAATTTAAATCAAACAATAAACTTGTAATCCACAAATCAGTTAACTTTAAGGGAAAGCTAAGGCTAAGTGATTTTAGAGTGAAAAAAAAATCTTACATCGAATTGATAGCCGTATATATACACCCAAAAAATAGCAATTATCTTCGATCACATTTTAGAGCCATAATGGCTCTTGATCACAGTAGATTAGGCCTGGAAAACGAATTTTTGGAAAACAAATCAGGCCGAATTTTTTGCGTTCGACAAGTTTACTTAACAAAATCTTGCCAACAACTCTGGGAGCGTGTAAACCAACATTTCATACTTTTTATACATCACATCTGAAACAGTAATATGAGGCGTTGTTTTTATCATATAGACCTCAGACAAAATGCAGTATTTCACAATTTTTCAAGACAAATTGCACTCATTCAATATTCAGAACCGTACGAAGCACGCGTGGGCTTTTAGCAAAACCGTTCAAAAAATTTCCAAAATCACCTATACGGCCAGCCGGTTCTCACTTTTGACAAGCGCCAAATTTTCAGTGAACATTAAAAGAGTTACGCTTCAACATAATAAAGAATTTATTGTGTTTATTTTTTTTATTAAATGGTTTTATAACGATGTGTAATCTTAAAAAGCGTTTGATACGAGCAGCATTTTGAGTACTCCTGCAAGCGTTGTTTATGAACGACTGAAAACAAACGGCAAAGCGATTAAAATTGTAAGAGACTACTAACAATCAATAAAAGAAATGTAATTCGGTGAAACATTTACAGAGACAACAATTTTCATTCACGAAGACAAGTATTAAAGCGTCTCTAAAAATCCTGAGTCTTTAAGCTTAAGCTTAAAGCTTTTAGCCGGCTTCCTGGTGTTTACTGTTTTCAAAGATGAACTCGAGGCAAGAAAATCGCTCAAAGCTTTCTTTCTACAGCCAAAATTATAACTAAATACTCTTCGGAACGTTTTTTCGTTCTATATGCGGAGAGAAAATATCGACTAAAGGCTTTTTAAAGTTCTGTAAGCTTATATATACTAGATCAGATCATTGTCTCAGATCTTAATACAAACGTGCATAAATTAGCCTCATAAACTGCGCTCGACTTCATGAAATTAGATATAAAAAAACAAACATACACTGTATACAATAATTACTTAGGCTTACCATTCGAGATGCAGCTCTTGAAAGCTATAAAGTAAGGCCAGAATCGCTTGAGGGACTTTTCAACCCGCATCCAGCAAGGTAAAAACGAAAGCGATGCATCCGAAATCGGATTTCCAACTTTGGCAACCGGCGCATTTCCCGACCAAAAATTCAATAAACAAACCAGCCATGAATCAAAGAAGACTGTTGATAGCAGCTGTATTTCATTTTAAGCATCCAGTGGAAAAAGACAGTAAAAAACATCACAAGTTGACAAAATACTCTGTCAGCTTCAGCTGTCAAACTGAAAGTAAACAAGGTTCAAGATGCTGTATAAATTTTCTGCATGAACTCACCTGTCAAATTTTGACCAATCAGAGCATAAAAATTGGACGGTCGTAGAGCGTGATCAACGCATGACTATGGTGAGAAAAGTGAAAAGCCTCTGTCTTCCCTGCTTGTATATTTAAATGACTGGCTGAATTTTCGAGTCCGAGATCAGTTTGAAATCAAAATGTTAACAGCGCGGGGCCATAGTGACATTAACACAACACTTTCTGTCATCATGTCATTATTTTGCTGCCGTTCTCTTTGCCTTTGTATTTCTCTTTCGCGTTGCCTTTGTCTGTTCATTCTGGCTCTGTCTCGTTCTGCTTGCCGGCGTTTTTCACTATAATTTTCTCTCCTTCTTCTCGCTCTGACTCTTTCTACTTGCTTTCTTTTTTTCAAAACCAGTTGCGCGATATAATTGCGCGACGTTGCGCCATGCGATTTTCCGCCAAAAAATCTCTACTTTCCCCTACCCCAAGAGTCCATGCGGACTACTTTCCACTACCCGGAAAGTCTGTACGGACGGACGTACGCTACGTCATAACCAAATTTTCTGGGATGGATAGTTTACCAAATTTTATTACCCATGGTGCTCCGCTGCGCGCGCGCTTCGCGCGCGCGGGAGCTCCGCTAATAATGCTTTTACTTTACTTTACTTTACTTCACAATGAGCACACCAATCGGACAGCCGCGTTTTGCACCCGTTGGAACTTGCTAAGGTTTGTAGCGGCAACACCATACAGTAGGCTATTGCAATAGTCTATTCTTGACATCACTATTGCCTGAACAATCGACTTTCCATCTTCAGAGGTAAGAAAACTTTTGATGCGCCCCATATTATGCAGATGGTAAAGTCCCGATTGACAAATCTTGTTGATGGCGCTTTTTATGCTCAGATGGTTGTTGAACCACGTCCCTAGGTTCCGAACGTTGCATACTGCAGACACTTTCACAGTATGATCAATACTGAGCTTATCTTATCCAACTGCGTGGGTTCCGATTACAATTAATTCCGTTTTGTCATCATTTAGCTTAAGTTTGTCAGCCGTCATCCAGGCTTAAATGAGATATATAACCGGTTATCGTCTGCGTATGCATATATCCTGAAAATAATCAACCTGTGCCAAGACAACGTTAAACATGGAAAAAACTGAACAGATGACTGATTTTATTTCTTATGCAGTGTCAATACTGTGAGTAAAATTATGTTACGGCATTTGACGAAGAAATGTATGAAGAGCAGGGCTCAGTTGGCTCCCAGAAGTTTAAAGTTGTACGCGCTAGCCAAATTAAGGTCAATTGCCAGCTATCAAAATGGAATATGTGAAGACCACTATCAGATCACTAACAAAGTTGGCTCAAATACACGATCTGACATTTCGCCCCATTAATCCTCCATTACAACCCAGACTGAAATGTCTTACTAACACTCGCAGTCAACAGTCCGTTTATTCGAAAATTCGCCATTCTAATGCAGTTCAATCAATTGACAGCTGTCAAAACTACAGCATCCGTTGATCATCATCACCTGACCGTATCGTGGGCTCAGCTATCAGCCCACTGAGTTCGAGTTTTTGAAGTTATCCGCTGACAAGTTATTACTTTTCAAATGATTGTAGGCTCAAGTTCAATTTTTTTAACGCATAGGAAATAGGAAGTTGTGTTTATGAGCCGCACTATTAAACTTTTAATTTCAAACTGACCTCGGACGTGAGAATTCAGCCAACTTTTACAGGCAGGGAAGTTGCTTTTGACCTTTCTCACAATGGTCACGCGTTTGTCACGCTCTACGTCTAATTGTTTTGTTCTGATTGGTCAAAAGTTGACAGGTGAGTTCATGTGGAAAACTTATGGAGCATCTTGCCCCTTGAAACTTGTTTACTGATAGCTGAAACTGACAGAGCTTTGTGTAACGTTGTGAAGCTTTTAACTGTCTTTTTCTACTGGATGCACAAAATGAAAAACAGCTGCTAGCAAGATTCTTAAGTTATTCGTGGCTGGTTTGTATATTGGTTTTTGGTTGAGAAATGCGCCGCTTGTCAAAATCATCGGAAATCCGATTTTTACTGCACTTCCCCTTGCTTAATGCGTATTATAAAGGGGAGACAATTTTCCACGGGCGTAGAGGGAGGGTGAGTTTTGGGCGTTCGATTAACAAGTCAGCGGTAGTTTGGCAAAATGAAGAGAGAATTCCGGTTAAATGATTGATCTTCCTGTCGGAACTTCCGGTCGACTCGTAACCTTATTTACTCATATCAAATTTTTGTAATCTGGCGGGAAAACCAGACAAGTGAGATCAAAGTTTTCAAGATCTTTCAAGCGACAATTATGAATTCCTTTATGGGCGAAGTAAAGGAAAAAGAGATTGCATTTGTTCCAGGAAATTTTTACAATGTTCGTTTTTCGGAGAATTACTGTTTTGCAGTTCACAAAGCAGACGCGGAAAGTCTAAATTGAAATTTGTCACTGTGGTGCAGTGGTCAAGGAGTTGCTTGAACGTGCAGATCAACCGGGTTCGACCCCCGTCGACGCTGTTTTCTGTTTCTTTG
>BOPM01001533.1:29194-34463 GCA_022179025.1 Porites australiensis
TTCACGAGACGAAATTTCGTCTTTCAAGAATTTGTAGCTGACTACAGAATAACTGTAATCATCACCTCATGCAAAAGTACAGGTACATGTAAGCGTGATCATTATTGCAAAAAGAAACATCGCAACGATTGCTACAATTGTGGAGAGGTTTTGAGGCAGAACGGTGCTTTTTGACTCGTAACATTTTTTTTACTTCTCTCTCAACATAATTTTGTTTTAAACGTCTCGCTAGCTAATACATTTATTTCTGCAATTAGCTTGAAGTTATCTATTGCATGCTGATACACTTTATAATAAAGCTTAATGTAGAATAAATAAAGAACAAAACATTCTTGTTACAGATTTGTCTTATTTTAATTCGGTTCGCCTGCGCCGCTTCTGTACGGTGATAAAAGAAAATCGTCAAACTACAGTGTATTTTGTGTGGCGTACATGTAAACTATTTATCTTCCTTTATCGATGACTTCGCGAGGCAAATGCACTACTAAGCTAAGCGATCAGTTTTTAGACCCAAAAGATCGAGACATTTGCAACAAATGCTTTCACGCGCGTACGTGCTTTCAACATAGTACACTACTGTGCGATCACCGTAAACCAGATAGTGCAATCAATAATTATTAGCCTTTCTGTGAGGATTAGTTTATTGGTTATTCGGACTTATTTTATCTTTGAGCCGAATGAAATTTCCAGGTTATTAATAAACAATTTGCTTTTGACGTACATGAAAAGCCTCATCTCTTACGCCGCGCGTGCGACTGAAGTCTAAAGTACAATAAACTACTTTGAGAACTCAGTTAAGTTTATTTGTTATTTGGGCTATATGGTTTAGGGTATTTAGACCAGAATAACTGGAAACGGGATATTATTTTAATTACAAGAGAGCCAAATGAACCTAACCCGCCCAGTATCAGTGAACAATGCAACCTTGCAATAAATGCTAAGTGTCACCTATAAAGCCGCGCGTGCGATGATCGTAAACCAGATAGTTGAATTAATTGATTTGCTGTGAGAATTAGCTTATTCGTTATTCGAACTGATGGTTTAGGGTATTGAGACGATAATAACTGAAAACAGGTTAATATTTTAACTTTCAGACCCAAATGAAATATCCCGCCGAATAAAAAAACAACTTTGCTTTTGACAACAGGGGTCTTTTTTGCATGAGCATGCGCGACCGCTGAACAAGCGATGTGCATGGAGGCTCACCACAGGGTTTGCCTTCATCAAAATGGCGCGTCTCAAAGCTATCATAGCGATTATTTTGCTCGTTGGTCTTGGCGAATGTGTTCGTGATTTAACAAAATGTGTAGTTTGCACAAAAAAAACCTCTATAACATGGTCTTCACAAAAGCGAAGTAGACCGGCTTTAACATACACGAGCTACTATCAAATTTCATCTCCTCACTTGACCTGGACAACAGCGCGCGTATATGTAGTGCCTGGAGGATTGCGCTGACCTCATCAAAGTCTAAACAAAGTGCAGAAACGTTTGTTGATGCAAGTAAACACTTTTAATTTTCTTTGTTTTGAAATGGGAAAGGAAGAGAAATATTTAAAAAAATATATAGCAAATTTCAGCGAGTGGGTTCGAAGTGCGCGAAAGCCGATGTTCAGTTCAGCAGTGAATTAATATATGTTCTACAATTTTCCCAGCACTTTAAAGCTACAAAATTAAGAGCACACTAGACGTAGATTAGTCACCTGGTGATATGTTGGTGGTAGTCACTCTGTATGTCTCGAACAATAAAAAAAATGAATATCAATGAGCCACAGTCAAAACTGCATTCAATAGGACCGAAATTTAAGTCCAATCTTGTCACCGATTTTGATGAAACAAAAGGTTAGGTTTCCCAAGAAGTACAGTAAACATGTGATGCCAACCAAAAGTTAAAAATCATTAGAACATTTAAGTTCTGGCTAAAAGCAAATTCCTGTAAAAGATGCGTTACAATGTTAGTCCACGCAAAAACAAGAAGTTCTACAATTTTCCTATAAACAAACTTTGTATCGCTAAAATACTTAAGGCAAAAACTTTCTATTCCAACTGAAAACGGCGTGGTAGTCGCCCGCTGATCGTTATTAATCCACTCCCCAAATATGGCTAAGTCAGCTATTAATAAATTATTGACAGAAATCCTCTACGGCATCGAGAAACTGATTTACATCCGATTTATAGACAAACACTAAGTAAAGAACATTTTGCTCAATAGCTACGCATCAGCAATGCATTCTATGCCAAACTTTGCGGTTCTTAAAGGGGAATCAAGACACGAGTCGAGCGCCAAACAACAACAAGCAGCCATGTTCGTGTCAGACATCCTTGAGAAACTTGCTCTTTTACCTCGTTCAGCGCATCAGTCTCCACTTTAAATCAACAGATCTTTACTTATTTTGTACAACGAAGGTCTTTCCTAAGTTCCCGCTACCATTTCAATCTCAAGCAAGCTTTCAATTTGAAAGCTTGAACAATTTGCTATGACTATGCAGCACGGTCGCTGTCACTGGTCGCGTGCTGTTTGACAAGTCAGCGGTCGAGCATGCTCATGTAAAAAAGACCCCTGTTACTTTTGACTTACGTGAAAACTCAAACCTCTAAAGCCGCGCGTGCGACTCAAGTCTAAACTAAATAAATTACTCGGGCTAATGATTTAAAGCGGTCCGAACAAAAGGTTTTTATTACAACCCTCCTCCACTGCCAGCAAAATTTCGCTTTGTGGAAATTTCGCAGCTGCGAATTTTCGCCCTGGCGTGTAATGTTCTTTTTATTACATAGACAAAATGACATCGATAAAATAATAGAGGGAAATTACCGAAATTACGTCATCGATAAACTCACATGTGAGATTATGGAAAATAAACCACTTGGGTCCCGGATGTAGTTTTTATGAATTTTACGAGTGGTATATATTCCAGTAAAACACTCGTGTCTATATAATAAAACGCTATATTTACTGTTACATTTCTACTAATCTCGTATAAAGAAAATAAATTTCCTGTACGGTCTATTGGCAATTGATATGCATTACAACGAAGACACAGTCTTGGTCGTAGCTTTAACGTGCGTGAAACTGGTACCGATTACTTTCTTGGTTATTTTTTTAATAGGGCGACGCGAGGCGAGGGAGGGAACACGCCCCCTTTGCCCTAAAAAGAGACCGGGGCGTGATACGCAGGCTATTTTAGCTTTGAGTTCGATGAGGAATGAAAATCGTTGTCAACGAACTGTAGCGTCGTAAAAGGACGCCATTTTATCATAGTTTTCAGTGATGATTGTAAGGTTTGCCAGTGATCTCACTTACTCCTCTTTAAAATATAACACTTAATAGGCGAACCTTTCATGTTTATGGCTTTCCATAAATAAACAGTGAGTGCCATTAGCGTTAGATTGTCAGTCCGCAATATGTGAGCGTGCATTAATTGAGGCTCGATTATCGTACTTTAATTTTCATCTTCAATTACATCGTGTCGTTGAGGCACCATTGAAGGCACCATTGAAGGACGATAAATGCGCCATTTACTACAGCTCTAGCCGGACAATACACGGGATTGTGACTCCTTAGTTGACCAAAAGTACTCCATGCACGATCAAAGAAGGAAAGAAGTAATTGTGTATGTAGAGTGGTACGTTTTGAGGATAAGAAATACAAGGCCAGTTGTCTAAATTGTAAGGGTGGATGGAGCAATTCGGCGAAATTAGGAGAGTTAAAAGGTAGGTGACAGATACGTTTGGCGTATCATCAAACGGCTTTGCAAGCTTGTGTTTTTGTTGCAAAACAAAATCTCATGTCTGGCTCGGCTATAACGCCAGTAAGGCTTCGATTATTTCCCCAATTGGGAATATAACGTTAAACGTTAGCAAAAAAAGCAGACCCAGTTTTCAAACTGAAGCATGTAAGAACGCGATAATTCTTTTACGTGTGATATATATGTGAAAATTCAATTGCTTACATGTCTGTTCGATCTATCTAAGGTTATTAGATTCAAATTACTTTTCATATTTCTTAAGGACACAATGCTACTCCTCACTTGTACGACCTCAGGCTAGATAAAAGCACCATCTGTTATACTAAGAAATGTCACTCACATTCTGGCAACTCGTTGAAGTTTGACCACGGAGACGATGAAATTTGCGCAAAATTCTGCTTCATGGAAAGGGGATTTTTCTGTCCTATAGTGCAAAATGAACCTCCCGGAATTTTAACAAAAGAACGCGGTATTTGGACAAACTGAGTGGTGAATGGTTATTTATTAAAGGTTATAGATGAGTAAAAAATGATGGAAATGAAATGTTGAAATTATACCGAGTGATATATCCAGGAAGCTGATCTCAATTGTGATTGATAGCGGTTTGACTAATAGTTATTAAGTGAGCCAGTTACGAATCTAACGGTCATGGCTGCAAAATTACAAAACACCGAACGAAGCCATTGCACATACGTCACTTGTTACCATGAGAATTTAAAAGCAGAAAGATTATAAGGCCTTTGCAGCGTAAACGACGCTCAGCTATTACTCCACAAGTGTTTGTTTAAGTGACTTTGATGAAGTTTTGGTTAAACACAAAACTAGGCAGACATACAATGTAGGAACACACGGTAACCAATCTATGTTAAAGCGTATTATTGCTTATTGGTAGCGCGGGGGGCTTAATCCTCGGAATTCAATCACCGCACGTCTCTTGTCAGGTAGTTTAAACGATACCTAGTGACGAGTTTTAACATTTTTTTTAGCAGACTCGCCGGGTTTCTCGTACATGTACTTTGCGTTCTGGAAGCTTTTACTTGAAACATTCAATTAAATGTGGACAAGATTAAACAACTTAACAGTCGGACGTACACGCAAATTCATATCCCCACTGTGGTACAAGGGAGGGGGGTGGACGGAACCCCTCCTCGGAGTTTTTGATATGTTGCAGTATTTTGAAACGATTTTACCTTTAGTGGAAAGCCTTTGATCTTCTTGGATTTTACCAAGAATTAGAAATCAGGTTAAAATCGCAAGAAATTGTAATTTTTTGTGCTCAACACGAAAAATAACACATAAATAAGCACTTTGCATAATTTTAGCCATAAGATTTACTGTTATTGTTAAAAGAAGTTGAAAAAACATGTATTTTCACCCAAAATTGGCTTGACCACCTGCTGCTTATGACGTCATATCTCGTAACCATAACAAGTGACCATCACTAAACTTGTCTTAAAATCTGCGCGAAGGAGGAACGTACAGCTACTGAAAACGTCAGGTGCTGACTTTTTGTTCTCTAGAAGAA
>BOPM01001535.1:12594-24749 GCA_022179025.1 Porites australiensis
AGATAAAGGCTCAATTAAAATAACTAGTAAATTGGAAGCTTTGGGTCGCACTCTTTTATCCGGAGCAATCGGTTGAATTTTGACAAAATTTGCATATTTCACAAGCATCTCAGGTCCTCATGTGGCGCCGAAAGAAAATTCGTTAAAAAAAATCTATAGAAGCGAATTTCTCCAATCTGGTTTCATATCTGTTATATACTTATTAAAAGAAGTCTACAGAAAAATTATGAGCGAAATCCATTTTGTGGGCAAAACTCGATATGAGGATCTTACAGAGACTGGCTCTTAAGACTTGGATTCGATTGCATGATCCGCTAAATTAAATCGATTTTTAAAAGACTTTTTAAGACCTCATTAAATCTATTTAGTTAAGTCTATTTAAGAAAACGTAGTTCGTTATAACACCGTTTAGCCAGCTGCTGATCATGATTCGACTAGTAAATTTCAGTCATTAAAATGCTTTAATTTGAATTAATAGGATACTGCTTGCTCGCCGTGACTGTCATTCCAATGCAAAAAATTGCATTTAGTCTGCGTTACGCAACAAAATAAAATGCATGAAAAAGGTCTCCATTTTGCATTTTCAAATGTGTTCTTTCTCTTATCCTTCCAAATTTTCGAAAAATCATGGTTTTTGTAAAAGACTTGTAAATATTACGCAGCTGAATGATGAGTTATTCAAACAAAACTGAACAAGGAAGAATAGACAGAGGTTTAACCATCACGTTTACGTCAAACGGCAAACGCGAATTTGTACGACGTGACTATACGTTTCCTCTTTACTTGTCGTTTACTGTTCAATATTTTTGCACCCAAATTAGTATTTTCACGCAAGTTTTTATCCATAAGAATTGTCTTGAGCTGTTTTTATCTGCTCATGTTCTATTTTGAAAAATCGTCAGTCAAATGCTGCCGTATACGTGAAGCTTAATACTCTAATGCCACGTACACCACGCATAAGTATATCTTGAAACGGGCCAAACAAACCATACTTCAGTACCAGATCCGTACGACAATTTATAAAATAAAAACATACAGCAAATAATCTTTTATCATTGCTAGTATCATTAATTCAGTACGCTACAGCTGACGCTACAAAGCCATGCGAAATCCAGTACAGTCGTGTTAATGACATTACAGAGAACTTAAGAAATTCAAATGAACGAAAAAAATTGAGTTCACGAATTTTTTTGGCTGCTTTTCCACTAAAAAAGAGGGTTAACCGAAGATCACCGAGGTAGTGAGATACAGCAACCTCTACTACATTACTAGAAAGGATCCATCGAGTTATAGCACGAAGTTTGCTTGCTCCTCGAATTATTTAAGAATTTTAATATCTTTCAGGGGGGCAAAGGCCGTGAAGATACCGAGTTATACTCCTGCCGACTAATAAAATGTTGAAAGCTGCAGCACATACAGAATGGTTGATGGTGGTGTGGAGTTTATGTTACTTGGATGCTTGCACAAGCCGAAAACAAAACTGCAAGACAACGACGAAAGACTCAACAGCTTCAATTTTGTTTGGCGACTTAACGCGAAAGAATGTCAGCCGAAACATTTAGCTGGCTCTGTTTTGCCTTGCTTCCAAATATATCTACCTTTATCGTCCTCATAAAATAGACAGAGCTGTTTTTCTTCTAAAATAAACCCTTCGGCGGGCGGACTCGTCGCTTCTGAGAAAAAGAAGATCAAGTTGCATCAAAGGAAGTCTGCTTTTCATCCTTCCCAGCTTCCCTTGCAAGCGTTACTCTTGACCATGCCCTGTTATCGCTTTAAATATTAATTAGGCAGGATTTTGAACGAGACTGGACCTCCACATCTCAAGTCCCAGACGTTAACATCATGTCCTCCGCTGTCGAGTTACCAGGAGCAACTATTGAGCGCGGGGTGTCATGGCTCATGAGAAAGATGCAACCGAGGCGGCCTGAGCACAAGGGAGATGCCACCGGGCCTAAAATTCGGCCCGTAAGGGGAAAGCCCTGGATAGGAGGTTGCACTGTGTTCCGTAGGCTGACAACTGATCAAACAAACCAAATATTGCATTTTCATTCACTCCTTTTGATTTAGCTCCCCCGGCGCGAAGGTGCCAAAATTATGAATAAAGCGCATCTCCTCGCGTCTTCTTTTGTCTTGTTCGGGTAGACCAGCTCTAATCACAGCTACTTGCATGTCCTCCAGCTGGTGGTCCACTCTCGCAAAATGGGCAGGCACTGGCATGGCCATTTTTATCTTAATGACGTCCAACCGGTGCTCCCGAAAACGGTCGCCAAGTCTACGGCCTGTCTCTCCTATGTAAACGACCCCAGGGCATTTGCGGCACAAAATACAGGGTGTCCCAAAAGTTCGTTCGTCTCCTTTATAAGTCTGTAATGCAGTACGATTGGACTTGATCAGCACATAATTTAAACCAAAGTTGTGACTTTCAATCTTATTTCATATTTCATACTTCTTGTTCCTCCTTTTGACTCGAAATTCGATTTGTGTAATTTCGCGCCAGAGGTGCGCTGCGCGAGTAAATTCTCCCGCCATATATTTTTTGCATTTTGTAGCCCGAAATGCTCGAACTCCTAACTTGTTTTGTGTGAATATCCTGAAAGATAAACCCCCTCGACGAAAAAAACACTCAGCTACGTGCCAGCAGAAGCATGTATTTCTGTCTACTGGCTTTTCAGTTAAAGAAATTCCTAAAAAAATGGAAAAATCTGAATGTTGGGTGGTAAGATGGTCATAGAGAAATGAAGGTTTTACAGGCAAGAAACGAGGGGGGAGACCAAAAGTCCTGCTAAAATAGTTTTAAAGAAGGCCATGTACAAAACAGGAAACCCAGCGAGGTAGATCTTACAACAGTTAAGTCTGGAGCAGGTTCGTGAAAAGCAAAGTTTGGAGACCCCTGAGATGGCAAAAAACCCTTTACTCCCGCCCACGGCCGTCCGCCAAGCAACGTTCAGCTGGCAAATTTGTGAAGAAAAACAAAAGCCTTACTGTGGAAAGGGGACGGAATGATCATCTTTTCTTGGATCAACGCCCAAGATATATTGTTTCAGCTGCCTAATCTAAAAAATTACCTTGTTTGGGGGTCGAAGGCATGACTCCTGCATACTAGGTTATAAAAAAGCTCAAAATGAATCATCTAGGGCTCTACATGCTACATGGCTTATCTCACTTAATGCCACAACGGCTAAAGGGTGTGATAAAAAGCAAAGGGGAGATGTCGGTAACTGAACTTCTGAACACAAGTACTCCATAGAGTGAAACATATTTTAGAAATTTCATGTAAAAATGAAGTTTTGATCAAAATTTGTAGCACATGAAATTAGAGGAACGAACTTTTGGGCCACCCTGTACAACAGATCAGCTGGCTGGTGATGCACGTAAAAAAAAACCTGAGACTTTGATCTGACCTTGTGTAATGGTAATGCGGTCAGAGGAGTTAATGAAGGGACAGGTCCGGCAGTCACGTGACGCAAGTAGCCGTGATTAGAGCTGGTCTACCCGAACAAGACAAAAGAAGACGCGGGGAGATCACTTTATTCATAATTTTGGCACCCTCGCGCCGAGAGGACTCAATCAAGATTTCTCTTTCATGTGACTTGCGCGCGCGCACACTCGTTTGTTTTTACCCGCACATTTTCAAATGTTCAAATTTTCCGCTACAGTATAGAACTCACATATGTTCCCTCATGAAGGCAGCATTGCCGAAACGTCGGAGTTTTATTTGCAATTATCAGCGTTTAACTTACCACCTTCCTACAATATGGTAAACCCGTCGAGGTAGCTATCATAGCAAATAGCAAGCTAAGTTTGGAGCAGGTTCATGAAAAGCAACGCTTAGAGACCCCTGAGAGGGCAAGAAAATACCTCTATTTAGTCCACAAAAAAAAGTTCAGCTTGTCCCAAAAAGTTGTAAAGAAGTACATAAAGCCTTACTGTGGAAACGGACGGGGATGATTATCTTTTCTTGGATCAATGCCCAACATATTTTTTTCAGCTGCCTGGCTAAAACATTATACTGTTTGGGGATCGAAGTGGTTCCTGCTTACCAGGTGATCAAAAAGCTTAAAATGAATCATCTCTTGGGCTCTACACGTTACATTGCTACAGAAAGTGATAAAAAAACAACGTGGCCGTGCCAGTTACTGAACTTCTGAACACATGTACTCGACAGATCGAGTATTAAACATCCTTTAGAAATTTCGTGTCAAAATGAAATTTTGATCCAAAGTTTTAGCTCAATCATGAAATTAGAGGAACGAACTTTTGGGACATTCTGTAAATCAGATTTTTGTTTTTTATCTTGTCACGTGATAATGGTGTCATAGCGACATCGAAACGTTGTGTTAAACTCTTTTTGCTAATTTTTATTCTTAAATAGGACTTCATTTGATATTTTAAGAAAAAATTATAGTCGTGGATAAACCACGCGGGTTTCACCACTGTTACCCTATTTTCAGACCACTTGTAATTCGAACAGTCCCCAAACTCAGACCGGTGTATCGAGGCACCAGCATCTCTAACAAAAACTCGCTGGATTCATATGAATAGATTTATCATATACATTTCGTTGCAAAAAATAAACGAAAGGAAGTTAATAGTTGGCACTGTTAGAGCTGTCTGATAGTCAACATGACACTACTATTTGATTAAAAGTAATACTTTTAATACTCACTGAGTATACAACTAGAACATCCCCATTACTTAATGCACTATAAATGTGGCTCCTACTTAATTTTCATCAAGGTCATCAATGATTACGCAAGCTCAAAGCAAAGAACGGTGGTTGTCCTCCGAGTGTGATCACCTCTCACTGGGATGGAGGAACTTCCTCGATCATGATTCCAATCTGAGCAACTCTGTGAATGTTGCTGTCTGTTTTTCCGTGATTTCTATAAATAAGCAACACGCCATCAATGGCGAAAGGTTTGCGACACTCTGAGTCTACCCATTGAAGGTGAAAAACCAACGCGAACAGCAGTCCAGACAGTAGCCGATTCTAACGTCACCATTATATTCCACTTTTAAGACGGTGTTGTCGGCTACTTTGGTAAAAACGCAGTCCTAAAAAATAAAGGAAATAAAGACGTCGAAATTTATCAAAATCAAAAAGAAAGAAAAAGTCTATCGATAAGATTCAAAGAGTAGTTCAGAAAGTATGAAATTGTTAACGACTCTTAAAATTTAAATTTGAAATTTACAAAACCGGTTAATAATTAGCTACAATTATTAATACTAGATAGAATGATATGCAGGTAAATGATTAAACGATAAAAATAGAAATTAGAAAAAGTTCAATGTTCATTCCTTCGGTTCAGACCTGTCTGGTGACAGGGTTTTGCCTCTATCTATGAGGAACGCTTCTCTTGCTTTACGGCATTATTTCCTCAGAGTGGGTTGTATAAATTTCAGCGGACTCAGTTCCATGTCTGCGATCGAGTGGCCCGGTTGATTAAAGTGGAAAGGGACTGCTGCTCTGATTGTTATATGTTTACAAGTTTACCTTTTTTTTATTAACATGTTTGCGCGTGCAAATGAAAATGAAAATATGCAAACAGTTTTGCCCGGATGGAAAAATTGTGTGTTTAAGTTTGATTAATTTATGAAAAATTAGGCTCCCTGAATTATGACATGCTTTCTTTATAGTATTAAGGAGTAGAAACCAAGCTTAAGCAACAATCAGTTTGTCTAAAATGTTTTCATTTTTATTACACGTGCAATTAGGGACTGTGCAATAATTATCAGGAGGGGCCCTGAAAAACCAGATGGGGGGTGGGGAAGGGGGGAATTTCATATATCCCATGATGCTTCGCGGCAAATCTTCTCTCCGCGGAGGAAAGAGCGTTCGAGGGTTTCGAGGGAGATTTTCAACGACCTGAATTTCAAGATGCAGCTCATCCAATGTAAGTTTCAATGAGCCCTGTTAATCTTTGGTATCTTATTAATAATGTAAAATGGTTTCATGGCCATTTCACTCATTATTGCTCTCGTTTACGACCCTGTTAAGCCATGCTGTTTTAACTCGCAAGTGAATATTTATTTAGATGGCTTTCAATTATCGAAAACTGTCTTTATTCTAGCAAGGTTTTGCCCTAATAAATTATTTACATCGGCGGACAAGGGGTGCTTGATACTAGTTCCACGCTCCGACCTCTTTCGATCTCGCGATTTTTATGGGTTTGATCACAGGTAGCCCAAGCTCGAAATATGAGCATCGGCGAGCATAAAATGTGTGTTACGTCTCTCCTGTGTGGTCCAAGGGCCGATTTATGGCCGTTTTATGGGTTTTTATGTAAACGGTTTTCTCTCAATATTTAAGCAATAGGAAACGTTTTCCGTGTTTGCATAGCCTGATATAAACACGAGAGGGGTTTGGGAGAATTCGAGACAGTTACGTAAACCCGAGACGAAGTCGAGGGTTTGCATAACTGTCGAGAATTCTCCCAAACCCCTCTCTTGTTTATATCGGGCTATGCAAACAAAGGAAAAAAGTTTTCTATTGCTTTTATAAAATAAATTTCCCGAGAAAAAACGCAAAACTCTTTGCATGGCACTGATTAAAAGAGAAATTCTTGCCAGTCGCAAAGTCTTGCCCACGAAGTCTTGCACGCGTAATCAGTTCTTGTTTTGCAAAAAGATACTTTCCAAAATACGGACTTTTCTCGCTATAAATGTGAGCTTAAACAAAAAAAAATTGACACACTTTCTTTGAAACGATTTTCCAAGTTTCAGCCGACGAAGGAATGGGTAAATAAAGTAAACTTGTCGAGTTTTGAACTTGAAAACTTTTTTCAAATTCGTGCTTGCGTGATTAGCGCGCGAACCGTGACGCCACAACCATGTCTACATACTCTCATGCAAACACTCCTCTCAGCCAATCAGAGCGCGCGTACTATCTTAGTTATTTTATAAAAAGGTTTACAGGACGTACTGAAGCAAAGACCTTCCTCGCTAGCTTCTAAGAATATTTGTGTGGACTGCGTTGCCATCGTAGGGCTAGTTAACTCATAATCGGCGGCCAAAACACTCTCTTTGACTTAACAAGAGATATATTTGGAATAGTAAAACGAAAATCGTAAATTGATCGACACAGCAAAGGTACAGAAAGTTTTATCGGCAAAACAAGTCGCTTTCCACTGCTGTTGAACTGTCACGTCCCTGTTGAACTGATAGCATCACGTGCGTTCGGAAGCTTGATAATATAGTATGAAACGATGCGTCATGGGATATATAAAATTCCTCCCTTTGGGGGGGGAATTATGTAAAAACCATGCCAAGATAGGGGGGCTCAAATTAAAATTACTCTTATTACAGGGGGGCCCTAACTTTCATTTTATGTCATGTACCTTTGCATTAAGTTGTAAGAACAATTCCACATGCATTGTAAAACAGGAAATGTACTCTTAATTATGCTCAATGCTCTTAGAAAATGTGAAGTTTATATATAAAAAAAAGTCATCACATTTTAGACATGTTGCCAATTTTTCCTTGCAAAAGAATTGATTTGTGGCATAAAATTTCTATAATTCAGGTGTCCATTACAAGGCCAAATTCAACTAAAAACATAACTTGTCCCAAACAAACCATTTGTACTTAGATACTGTCCTATAAGACAGTTGTAAGTTCATTCACCCTCAAGTGAAGAAGTCGCAGACAATCAGCTGGGCTTCCCTGCCGAAGCAGTTTGCCCAGCAAAGATCGCGCAAGCATGCCGCCTTGTCTGTCTTTGCGGTAAACAAATGTAGGATTTCACAATCAACTGTTTCCAGTTGGGGAAAACCAAATATGTCCGGCTCAAAGTCCTCTGCAAGGGGAACTCCTCCCAGGGAACAGAAAATAAGGCATGCTCTTTTTCTTCTGTTTTAACAAGTTGCGAGCTTCAGCCTTTTCCCCTTTTTTTCTCTGCTCTTTCTTTTTTCTTGCTTCAGATGTTGTGGACTTGGCGCCAATTTGATATGACGCCTTATATTTAGCGATCACTCTGTCCAAGTCCTACAACAACATGTAACACATCCTTTTCAATGCCAGACTTGATATAATGTCATCAGTTCTCATTAGGGCCATTTGTACGAGGAAAAATAAGACGCGTCTTACATAGGACGCGTCTTAAATAAGACGCAAACTTTCCGTATAAACGGCACATTTCGTCTAAAATAAGACGCGGCTTAGCTAAGAGGCGTCTTATTTTAGAACAGCCCTTAACACCTGTTCTTAGATAAGACGCGTCTTAGCTAAGACGAGAAAAACTTTGTATAAATGACCTTCGCGTCTTACATAAGACGCGAACGCATAGTACGCATGCGTTAATTTTTGGCGCGCCACGTTGGATTGCAGTTGCTACGGGCAACATTCACACGAAAACGAGTCAAGAACAGAAATAAGACACGAACCATTTATACGAGCTGTTCTCGTCTTAGATAAGACATGCTCGTGTAAACGGTACAGTTCGAGTCTTATGTAAGACGCGTCTTATTTTTCCCCGTATAAATGGCCCTACTGCTGAAATTGTGAGGGCAATTTAGGCCGGTGTCATCATATTTAGTCATGTTTTCTGTGATGATGAAGCTTATCCGAGATGCGATTCGCCTCCCTTCTACATGGCCTTATGTTGCTGTTATCACGGGGCTTTGGCTTGTACTCCTCTCGGAGAAACCTTCCAGCACAAGCAGGGTTGTCGGACAACATATAGAGAAGACGGTTTTCAAGCTTTTCAACTTCTACAATTACATTATATTTGGTGTGGGGGAGGGGGTTAGTAAATATTGTCTAGGGATCAAGAGGGGGGCTGAACTAATTCTGCTTTTGCAAACGGAGGGTGGAACTAAATAATAATTTCCCTAGCCTGATTCTCAGACGTCCGATCTCGTTAGCGGTCAGGAAGCGAAAGGGACCGCTAACGACCTCGGAAGTCTGAGAATCAGGCTATAATTTCCCCTACGAAGCTCATTTCTCAGCTTCCCCCCCCCCCCCCCCCCCCCCTCCTGATAATTATTGCACAGTCCCTTATGTTACTTTTTTTCTTAATTACTCTTTTGCAAATTTTTATTCTTAAATACCACTTCATTTGATATCTTAAGAAAAAATGATACTTGTGGATAAACCATCCGGCTTTCACCACCGTTGCACTATTTTTCAGACCAGGTGTAATTCGAACAGCCCCCTGACTCAGACCGACGTTTCGTGGCACAAAAATCCCCACCGGGGAATTCCAGATTTCAAGTGACGAGGATGATCGAAAGGGGGGCACAAATCAAAACCCACAAAATGATCCCTGGACCAAATATTAACCCCCATAATATTCCATGCCGAATTTCCGAGGCCAAGTATTCGGAGAACTACGCGGCCACGAATCTTCAGATTGTTTTGAATACCCCAAAAAATCCCTACTTAAATGAATCCACCCAAAGAATACTCGCCAAATTTTCCTACCCAAACAAATCCCGGAATCGAGAACTTCAAACCCAAAAACATCCCTGGATCATCCCCGTCACTTGAAATCCACAGAACCCATCCCCGCCCGTCCCCCGCTCCCGGCTCTCGGGCCAAAATCTCGAACGAAGTCTTTCTGGATTGATATAAATAGAGTTATCATATTTTTCGTTGGGACAAAAGA
This sequence comes from Porites australiensis, assembly GCA_022179025.1. Classification (NCBI taxonomy): domain Eukaryota; kingdom Metazoa; phylum Cnidaria; class Anthozoa; order Scleractinia; family Poritidae; genus Porites; species Porites australiensis. Next base: position 22,199 of record BOPM01001535.1, read on the forward strand.
ATGAAAAGAAAGTTTAGTTAATAGTTGGCATTGTAAGCGTGGTCGGAAAGTCAACACTCAACTGCTGTTTGATTAAAAGGAGATTTACTCCCGGAGAGGGAGTAAATGTTTTTATGCATCCTGCTTAGTTATCCTGGGCAGAGTTTAAGTTCAGATCATGTGAATAGTGGTTACATCCGGGACATGGTGTTCAGGGTGATATATAAGTTAAAGCAGGCTATAGGTTACAAGCCACTTTGTCTTCACACCGCCGAGTGCAAAGGTTTTTTCCCCTCCCACTCCCTCCCTAGTTCTGGAGGAGAGAAGTTGTCAACTTTCTTTTTGCGGGTAGTTTTTGCCCTCACCTTTCCTGTAATTGGATAATTAGTTTCTGCCTTGTATTTTCTGGAAATCTTGTTAAAGAATAAACGACCACTTAAGTGGTCAAAATATGGCATATTTTAGTGTTGTGTAGTGCATCTCATTACAGCAAACAGAGCTCAGCCACAGCAAAGTACTTGGCCTAAGTATTGTTTAATGATTAGGAGAACGAGCATGGGGCATAAAGTAATGTTTTTAATAGTTACTGAGCCGTATACATCCCCATTACTTATGGCACTATAAATGTGGCTCCTACTTAATTTTCATAAGGGTCGTCAATGGTCAAGCAAAGGACGGTGATTGTCCTCCGAGTGTGTTGTCTTGACCTCTTACTGAGATGGAGGAACTTCCTCGATCATGATTCGGGTCACGGAGTTCCATCCAGTATAAGCGTTTGCGGCTTTCTTTCCCACGCAGCTACCGACATTGATTCCCACTCGGATGTTTCCCTTGCGGATTCCTTCGCAGTATCCTCCAATCTGAGCAACTCTGTGAATGTTCGTGTCTGTTCTTCCGTGATTTTGAGCGATATGCATCAGGCCATCAATGGCGAGAGGTTTGCGACATTCCACACCATTGAAGGTGAAAAACCAACGCGAACAGCAGTCGAGACAGCCAGCGATTCTGATGTCGCCATTGTACTCCACTTTTAAGGCGGTGCTATCGGAGTCTTTATTAAAAACGCAGTCCTACAAAAATGGAAATAAAGACGTTAAAATTCATCAAAATCAAAAAGAAAGAAAAAGTCTATCGATAAGAGTCAAAGAGTAGTTCAGAAAATTTAAAATTTTCAGTCTCTCTCTGGACGCTTTTACAGTGATTTGAATAAATGACAGTTTTTCCCGCTTAGTATTGTTTTCAGCCCTTTTCAGCTGCCTTTACCTTTATCAATCCACTGTCTTTACCGTCATTGATATTCTTCCACGCACACTGTTTCCAGTTTCTCTGCAGGCCTTGGTTCCCCTGTTCACCCTTAGCCCCTTTAGGTCCCATTTTTCCAGGTGCTCCTGCTTGTCCTCTAAGGCCCTTGTCTCCCTGTGGCCCTACAGGTCCCTTATCTCCTGGTGGCCCAACAGGTCCTTGGTCTCCCTTGGCTCCATCACACTGTAAAATTCGACTAGTTAAAATGACTATTTTAAATGGTTATAACTAATAACAATAGTCATTTTAACCATTCTTAGCTGTCGAAATTGTCAGCAAAAGAAAATTGTTAAAATAACCTGGATTAATACGTGGTTTTAACCATTGAGGTTAGTTGGGATAACTTTAACTATTCTGATTAGTGCAAACGACCAAAATCATTCGTCGTGCACAGTTTAGTTTTTTCCTCTCCTTTCATCCTTTTTTCCCTCTGTTTCCTTTTTGTGGTCTCACGTTTGTCAATTGAAGTGGAAAGTTGGATAAGTTACCTAACTTAGTTCAACCGACAACAAGATTCTGCAACAAGACAAAGCAGGAACCGATCAGGGGGAAAATGCGATCATCTAGTGCTTTATAAAACTGTTACAGTAGTAGCTCATTCAGTGATGACGTAAGATAAGCAAACTTTGTTATTTCAACTATTTCAATGATAAATTACACGCTCCAAACCGAAATTTCTATGACAGATATTAGTAGTTGATATAATTATTGAAATAAGTTAATTCAACTAGTATTGTGGGTGGTAAAATGACATTTTTAAAAATCAGTCAAAATCACTCTCAAATAGAACAAGACTATGCTTTACAATCCTTTACACTATTACTATTATTTAAAGGTTGACTTATACAAACTGCAGAATTGCTCACATGAGCAACAGTAAATATTGGGACTGCTGACAACAACTATCCTCCTTTGATGCAAACGACGGTACAACATAGCATGACTTCAATTAGTTGACAGGAATCTGAGGAATGTTAATGTGGTTCCTATCTTTTCTGAAAAATGTAACACCATCTCTTCTTGTTGTTCTATTTTTTTTTCGCCTTTTAATATTTCGTCTCTCCTTTCGTATTATCGTTTTCGGCTCAGAGTTCAAGTAAAGGAAATTTACAACATCTTGAATTTCGTGAGTCAAAGGAAACGCAGTAGATCAACAGATCACATACCGTAGCTACATTATTCTAAAATCTTAGTCACCGGAAGCTAAAGTGACAGGGCGCGAATTTTCGTCCAATCAGGATCGATGATGTTTTGTTTGAACATTGACTCC
>BOPM01001536.1:12955-24576 GCA_022179025.1 Porites australiensis
GGTGGCCTATTAAAGTAATGCTTAAAATAACTGAAATAATTGTGGCAAAAATTAAAAATATTTGGTCAAGATGTCGGGATATTGACCAAGTTCGCAAAACAAAAGAACGAGGCCAATATACAAATGAGTTTGGTGTCTTAAACGATGAAAATCGTCAGTGTGGAAAATATATACAAGTCAGCAAATTTTTTGCTTTGAGTTAATGGAGTTTTATCTAGTGTATGGGATACTGTATGTATCATGCATGTGATTTGAAAATATCGCAAAAACAATAATTGTGGTTCAGTTTCCTCATAATCATACTCATTAATTGGTGTTCTCTGCGACATGAGAAAGTAGTTTGTCCCATAATTTAATCCTTTGCTATCGACTCAAACGAAACTGCTGCTTCAAAAACTGTTCGCCACTCGTGGCGATATCAACAATACCTGTTTATGGTAAAGTTGATTTAGTTACTATAACCTTTCTCCCAATCGATCTATATATTCATATTTGTATTGTGTGCTTTGATGAATATCTGTTATCGAGTATTTACTTCACCATTTTCACATAGACCACGATGCATCTTGTTTTCCAATTTCTCCTGGGTATTACAGTCGTCCCAAGACAAATCGAAGACAATGGTTATGTAAAATTTTTGGGGGTAAACAAGGTGCTCTATGGCCCATGTGAAAATGGTGAATTTGGTAAATTACGTTTAAAAACGCATTAATACTTCATAAAGAAATGCTGGAAATGTGTGAATACGGCCATTATCAGGATTGAGAATGGTTTAACAGGTTTGCTGGTTTTTTAAACAGATACTTATAACATTATAAAATCTTTTTGTTCAGTAATTATCGCAGTTTGTCTTCAATATTGTGATTCCTGTATATATAATTATATTCCTCCCTTAATTTTGAGGGGCATCAGTAATAAAACTTATTGTATTGTATTGTAAAGGACTTGTTATTTGGCCAAAAGGTAACGTTTCCCTCTTTTTTTTTGCGGAAAAAGGAGTAAATCCCGAGCTTTTGGCAAGAAAGACCCACCTTGCCCACCCCGGGTTGACAATCAGAACACAGCTTTCGTTTTATCTTGCCCAGTCGGCCATGATGCACACTAAAGAACCATACACGCAGTAATAGAAATAACTGTCAGAACTGACCAATCATAGGTTATACCAAGAGCTGCTAAACAGGAATGAGGTATTGAAAACAATGCTTACAGGCTCCACTACTCCGTCTCTCCCCAGCCCCAACGCGGTTTTCGCGCAACTTTTCTTGATCCGCTTTCCTCACTAGCTTGGAATACCAGAACAGGCTAGAAAAAACTGACTGAACAAAGAAACTCTTACCTCGGTGTAGTCAGCGTTAAAAAAAGCTCAAGAGTCAGGTAAAACAAACAACGAAAGGAAATATCAGTATTATTCAAAATTACTAAATTCCGTTATCACCGCAATAAACACCTCTTCAGCCACAGAGTCTGTGTCATGAACTTTATTATTACATAAGAAGACACATATCACAGTGATCCAAGGCTATCTTCTGGAAACCTTGTTCATTTTTCGTTTGCCTGCAAACATGTGCTTAGGCATCTTTGTGGAAATCTTCCTGTCTGCTTCTCCTGGAAAACAAAACATATCAGATCAGCGCACAAATTCTCTTATCCTCTCTCATATGTCATACACGGTTCACCTCGAGAGAGGTTCTCTTTCAATCAATCAAACAGATCACCTAGACTTACCTGCTTTACCCATACGATTGAGGCCTCTTTGAACAACCTTCGAAAGTTTCTTCGCTTTTTTCTTCTTCTGAAAGCAACAACAGTTGGAAACGAGTTCAGCGTCAGCGGGGTAAAGAATCCCTCGCCGGTTATTTTTGTTACTAGAGACCTCTAGATTCTAAGACGAGGCCGACAACGAGTACGAGAATTTCTCAATACTAAGCAGTGTGCGCGAGAGAAAAACATTTTGGCGGGAAAACGTGATAGCCGTCGCCATTCGAGTTTTAGCTTGAATGTCGTAGTGGCGGATAGTTAACAATTAATTAATGAGGCTGAGTATCCTATAAGGAATTATGCAGATCGAGGAGGGTGTCATTCGTCGAGGCCGTAGGCCGAGGCGGATAACACCCTCCGAGATCTCCATAATTCTTCATATGATATGAACGCCGAATTGAATAATTGTTTTATTATTCATTCAAAATAACTCCTAGTTTAAAAACATAGCTAAAACATGTTTACCTCCATCGATGTTAAGTTCATCTTCGATAGTGTACGTTTAGCGTTGTTCAGCTCCGCAAATATTCTCCAAATAGCAGATGTCGCCCTTCGAGTTGTCTTCTTGCTGTTCTTGCCATGTTTTTAGCTATTATTTCGCCTAGTTCTTACTCTTGAAACGAGTGAAATGTCCGTCATTTTTGTTTTCACAGCCAAAACAACTCAACCTCGTCCCCAGGTCCTCTCGGTTAACGGAGCATTAACCTGCAAGGAAACTGCAGTTTTGACGTCATCGGTTCATTAATCGCAAAATTCTTCCAAATTTGGTCATCAGTAGCTGTTTATGGTGAATTATGCGTGTGCTTTTAGCCAATCAGAATCGGGGAAATATTTTGCATCAATAATAAAACTTATTAAATGTAGAAAGATTTATCATTTCTCGATCGGGAGAGGGCTTAACCTCTTTCAGTAATGATAACAGTGCTAATCTTCTGGTGAAAAAAGAGAGCATAATGAAGGTTTCAGGGGTGTCTATTTTTTTAAAGTAATACGCAAAAAAAATCAAATCTCGTACTAGTAGTCGCTTTCGTCCTCGAATCTAACGGTCTCTGATACTTTTCTCAGCTGCACAAGATCGCTGCGGCTTTCGCCATTTAACCAATTACATGGACAATAACGACTTTGAGTAAATTCCTAAGTCACTGGGGTACTTTTCTTTGATACTGTTTACCTGTTTATGATGTACAGGCTAATTTGAACTTTTGAGTCTGTGTAGAAAATCCTTATACGGTGGTTCTAAGATTAATCTTTGGAGTCTGTTAAGGAAAACTTTTTATTGAGTAATGAGAAATAAAACTGCATAAAATAGGCGCGTTGGTGGTGTTTTAAAAGTCTTTGAATAAAAGCCTCAAAGCTGCTCACACTTCTATGGAAACAAAGAAGTCTTTGCAGACTATACAAGCTGGGCTCGATCCTGGCTGACTCACGCTATAAAATGTGCGTGCATGCATTAAAAAGAAGGCTTATGTATTCTACCGCTGTTGGTTTGTTTTTTTACCTCTGGGGATCCGATTCCAGACTGGTCACATGGTTGCCGCGATAAGCTGCGCGCTCCACTGCTAGCTGCTCTCTTTCTTTTTCGACTCATTGGGGTCTGGGAACGAGATCTTGTTACAGTCTGATCTCCCTGAAAATACGGATCGGTACACATCCAGTGTTATACGTGAAATAAACAATGATAATAGGTGCGCATGATAAAAATACTGCCTACCTCTTCAATGCCTTCCATTGCCTCACCCAAATCAGTATCACTCTTTTTTCGGCTGCGAGCGGCTTGAGCCTATGTGCAAAAAATATTAAAAGATTAAAACAAAGAAACCAGACGTGGTCCGGATAAAAACTTTTCAATCCTTGGCTTTACATTGCTTTGCTCCGTGATTGCCTGAAAAAGTTCGCACCACTTGTTTTAACCAAACACATTTAAATCAATAACTAGAAATACGTGAAACGGAAGACCTCGCGGAGCACTTCGGGGGAACGGCAAGAAGTAGGATGAAATAGATAAATGTAAAACAAGTAACGCTATATAAAGAAACAAAACAAAACTACAATAACTAAAAATACTAAACGCAAAAGAAAAAAAAAAAGAAAAAAGAAAAGAGGAGAAGAGAAGAGAAAAAGGAAAAGAGGCTTTTCGCCCGGAACCCAGCACCTACTACGTGCCGGGAAATATTTTTACCACTACGCCACGTGGGGTCGTGAATGAGAGGATAATATTTTATTTAAAGCATTTCTACTAGAATTTCCGCCAGCACGACATGTTTAAGCTGATCAAGCACTTATCTCTCAGTGGGTCTCGTGATTGACCAGAGAGATTGCGATTATTAACCTGCACTATAACTCCACTTTTAAGTATCCATTAGTTTCACAAGTGCGAACTGATAGTAAAACTATCGCCTTTTCGGCAACGGCCTTATACTTATCCATTAAGTTGTCCGCGGAGGAGCGTAACGTCTGGGCCACTAGACTTCGGACTGCTCGCTAGAAACAGACTGGTTGTGATGTGAATAAACACAGAATCATTCTAGAGCAGTCCCATTATGCTATGATTTGACACTTATCTTTTTCTTTGCCCTAAAATTTACAGTACATACTACTCCTCAATGAGAAACAAAACAGAAACGATGTGAACGAGCCCAAAAGTGTGACCTCACAAGCCTTCATGCAGATATTAACCAATCAGAGGTGGAGGACAGTTTCCAGCTGGTTTCTGATTGGAATAAATCTGCACGAAAGAATGTGAGGTCATACTTTTGGGCTCCTTGCTGTAAGAGTTCTAACTTACCTTAAGGAACACGGAACGTGAAAGTTTTGCTTTGTTATTTCTTGGTTTCATCTCACGATGAGCTTTGACAATCAGCTTTTTCTTTTCGCGGATTCTGAAGTAAAGAGAAAATTGCGCTCAGAAAGCTTTCGCCAAGACAAGTAAATTCAGAGAGTCGCTAATATATAATTAAACATATAACTCACTGTTCAGCTTATAATTAAACATATAACTCACTGTTCAGCTTTATTTCTTATATCTTATATTTCTTATTTGCTTTGTTATTTCTTGGTTTCATCTCACGATGAGCTTTGACATTCAGCTTTTTCTTTTCGCGGATTCTGAAGTAAAGAGAAAATTGCGCTCAGAAAGCTTTCGCCAAGACAAGTAAATTCAGAGAGTCGCTAATATATAATTAAACATATAACTCACTGTTCAGCTTTATTTCTTATATCCTCTTCTTCAGAGTCCAATTCCTCCTGTAAAACGAGACAAATACAATAAAAACAACTTCAACAACGATTATCAATAATTCGAGAAGTGACCAGTAACCACGATAGGGCAAAGTCAGGCGACACGCAAGAGAGCATTTAACCCTATGCATACAGGGCTGTTGTTTTTGCTTCCTAAGCCCGTGGGGAACTCTAGAGACCAGCCTCTATAACTTCAAAACCGCACATGCTCAGGCCACCAAAATTACACAGAAAAAACACTAAGGAAATCTTGGTAAAAACCTGACTACCAATTACTACAAGAATCTTAAAAAGAAAAATACTAAGAACTTCCACGGGAATCTTGGTACAAATGTAAGAATATTGGTAAGATTCTCTACGGGAATCTTGGTAAGATTTACTATGGGTATGTTGGCAAAAATCTTGGTAAGATTTACTATGGGTATCTTGACAAAAATCTTGGTAAGATCTTGGCAAGAATCTTGGTAAGATTTACTATGGGTATCCTAGCAAAAAACTTGGTAAGAATTACTATGGGTATCTTGGCAAGAATCTTGGTAAGAATTACTACAAGAATCTTGGTAAGATTTGCCATGGGTATCTTGGCAAGAATCATGTTAAGAATTACTACAAGAATCTTGGCAAGAATCTTGGTAAGATTTGCTATGGGTATCATGGAAAAAATCTTGGTAAGAATCACTACAAGAATCTTGGCAAGAATCTTGGTAACATTTCCTATTGGTATCTTGGCAAGAATGTTGGTAAGATTTACTATGGGTATGTTGGCAAGAGTCTTGGTAAGAAGTACTACAAGAATCATGGCAAGAATCTTAGTAAGATTTCCTATGGTGCTATGGGTATCTTGGCAAGAATGTTGGTAACATTTACCTCCGGTGTCTGGGCAAGAATCATGGTAAGATTTGCTATGGGTATTTTGGCAAGACTGTTGGTAACATTTAGTATCGACGTCTTGGCAAGAATCTTGGTAAGATTTACCATGGGTATCTTGGAAAGAATCTTGGTAAGATTTACTATGGGTATCTTGGCAAGAATCTTTGTAAGATTTACTATGGGTATCTTGGCAAGAATTTTGGTAAGATTTACGATAGGTGTCTTGGCAGGAATCTTGGTAAGAATTACTACGGGTATCTTGGCAAGAATCTTGGTAGGATTTACTATAGGTATCTTGGCAAGAATGTTGGTAAGAATTACCACGGGAATCTTGGCAAGAATCTTGGCAAGAATTACCACGGGAATCTTGGCAAGAATCACCACGGGAATCTTGGCAAGAATCTTGGAAAGAATTACTATGGTAATCTTGGCAAGAATCTTGCCTTGAATTACCACCAGAATCTTGGTAAGAATTCCCTCGGAAATCTTGGCAAAAATCTTGGTAAGAATTATTATGGCTATCTTGGCAAGAATCTTGGCAAGAATTACTATGGTAATCTTGGCAAGAATCTTGGTAAGAACTACTATGGCTATCTTGGTAAGAATCTTGGCAAGAATTACTACGGTAATCTTGGCAAGAATCTTGGGAAGAATTACCAAGGAAATCTTGGCAAGAATCTTGGGAAGAATTACTACGGGAATCTTGGCAAAAATCTTGGTTAGAATTCCGGGGGTACAGTCAACTCCCTTTATTGCGGACAGTGTTAGGACCTCGAGTTAGTGTCCTTATTAGCGAGAGTTTATTTCAGTCAAGCGTCTGTGGTTTATTTTTGCCGGGGATTTAGCTGCTGTCCGTATAATCAAGATGTCCGTTATAACGGGGTGTCCGCAAGGCGAGAGTTGACTGTATCTTGGGAAGAATCTTGGCAAGAATTATCACGGGAATCTTGCCAAGAATCTTGGTAAGATTTACTATGGGTATCTTGGCAAGAATCTTGGTAAGAATTACTACAAGAATCTTGCCAAGAATCTTGGTAAGATTTACTATGAGTATCTTGGCAAGAATCTTGGTAAGATTTACTATGGGTATCTTGGCAAGAACCTTGGTAAGAACTACTATAGGTATCTTAGCAAAAATCTTGGTAAGAATTACTACAAGAATCTTGCCAAGAATCTTGGTAAGATTTACTATGAGTATCTTGGCAAGAATCTTGGTAAGATTTACTATGGGTATCTTGGCAAGAACCTTGGTAAGAACTACTATAGGTATCTTAACAAAAATCTTGGTAAGAATTACTACAAGAATCTTTCCAAGAATCTTGGTACGATTTGCTATGGGTATCTTGGCAAAAATCTTGGTAAGCATTACTACAAGAATCTTTCCAAGAATCTTGGTACGATTTGCTACGGGTATCTTGGCAAGAATCTTGGTAAGAATTACTACAAAAATCTTGGCAAGAACCTTGGTAAGATTTGCTATGGGTGTTACGAAAACTAAGACCTAAGACCTAAGACCCGTCTTACGAAAACTAAGACCCCCTAAAATCGAATCCATCGAAATATAAAGTGAAATTGTAACCGAAATAGGTCTGATCTGTCAAATTATATCATGTTCGATCCTTTCCACCGAGTTTTAGGTCAAATTTAACGGTAAATTTAGGGGTCTTAGTTTTCGTAATTTCGAAAACTAAGACCCCTCTTAGTTTTCGTAATTACGAAAACTAAGACCCCCACCAAAACAATCTCTAAATCTCTAACAATTTCCAGACATACATTATAAATATTGCGGCTTTAAGAAGAGGATGAAAGCTATAGACTACCTACGTATAATTGTACACTGAAAATATGCCTTACCCCTATAATTTTGGTTGTTTATCCTTAAAGTCATAAAATTGGTTTTCCACTGGAGATGGATTTTTATCTTCGTTGCGGGCTGACATGTCGCTGCGACCTAAATGCCTGATTGCAATCGGTTAAACATCACACAAAATACGGATTTTTTTTTTCCTTTTCTGGCCAGGTCATAGATAGAAAAGTGCTTTTATAAAAAGGGCGAAAAAAGGAGAATATGCTACTGCATTTTTCTGGCGTTTGTTTTTATCGTTGGAACTTGGAAATGGCCTTCATTTGTATGGCCAAGTCTATTGATTGATTGATTGATTGAGTGATTTTTTATAAACACATCTAATCAATTATTAAATAATTAGTTCATTTATTGTAGTGACATATACAAATGTCGGATTCGGAGGATTGAAAAAGGACACAAAGTCCCCTTTCTGTTTAGGGCTGCTCTCTTGGTATGACCCGTTACTTTTCACATAAAGAAATTGAAACTTACACTACAACTGCAAGTTGAAAACTCACCTTCATAATATCTGGATCAATGAAGTCAGCCACATTCTTTCCAAGGTAAATCTCTAGTAAAATATCATGTTTCTCGTCACCTTTTGCCAGATCCCAATGCTCCCGCATATCCATGTAGTAATCTTCTCCCATCTCAATCTCCAGATCTCTGGCCAGTTTGCGCTTGGGCTGGGCTCCTTCAACAACCATAGCCTGCCTTTTGTCCAGTACAGCCTGTATATGAAGTAGCAAAAATAAAGTTTGAATTAATATTATAAGACAATCCAAACTCTCTTTGTGGACATAATTTCTTGCAATGTGACACAGTGTAGATCTAATGAGTAGATGTATTACAATCACCTTGACAGAATGGTTACTAACAATAATATTTAAAACAAATGAAGAATGATCCTCGCAGTTGTGAACGCAATTTATGCAATGGCATAAGAAGCCTGAAAAAGATTCAGGACTTCCATGAAATTTAACCCATGACCTCGCAATACCAGTGCGACACTCTAACCAACTAAGCTACAATGTATGAAAATCATAAATCACAACTGTAATGATCATTTTTCATTTTTTTTAAAGTCATTTTCACAGTTCTCATATATGATTTATTTCATGCACATTTGGCAGTAATAATTAAAGCATCAAAAGGCACTATAAAGCAGGGTGCAAAGAAAGTCAGTTTTACAGCTCACCATTCGGGAAAAGTATAGCTACAGGCGTAGCATAATAACTTAATAACTTCTTCTGTAATTTGAATTCCCCGAAAAACTTCACTTGCCCGTTAGCCAAGTTAAGAACAGAATTCAACAGCCTGATAGAAAAATCCACTTAACCCTGGGCTTTCTTTGTAGGCTTTTTGTATTTAGTACTCTTTGTTTATATTTAAGCTCTAAAAAAGGAACAGTGCAAAGAAAAATCTGATGTGTTCACTCTCTATTTACACAGAAGTCAATGTTTGTGCATGGTTGGTGCTGTTTATGCCAATAAAACAAACAGTCATCTAGTGTGGTATTTTTTTCTACATTACTGTGCTTTTCAAAAACACGCGAACTCCAAAGTTCAAGAGCCAACTAACATTTGTGTTTTTCGCTGCTGTCAATCATTTTAGCGGACCTCTCAGGAAACAGAACTCTACTTAAATGGGTTCAAAATGTCATGGTTTGTGATCTGTGATTGGCAGATTTAGATCCGTTTTGTGTGCTTCTGTGTTTTAAGGTTCATTGCTTGTGATGTTAATAGTGTAATTATGATTGAGGGCAGCAAAAAATGCAATTATTGTGAAGGCGGTTTTGAACTTGAAAGTTCGCGTATTTGTGAAAAGCACACTAACGGAGTCTATACTAAGCAGCACAAGCTTCCATGAGAGTTCATCTATCTCATTTACAACCACTGCTAACCTACCAAGACAATTTTCTCACGTGATCAATGCCCTAACTCTCACTATTTCTTTATTAAATTACACATTGATTCCTTGGAAAGAAAGTCGACACTGATCACTGTGGGCTTTAAGGATTGACTACAGTTCCTTTTTAAGATGTTCGGGATAGTGCAGCATTACCCGAGAAATGCAGGGTGGTCTCTCTTTCTGATCTCTCTGTGTTGGCATGGCAACATGAAGTCTGTTCATGACATCTGTTGTTTTTTTGCTCTTCATCTTTATTTCAACTCTCAGCTGAGATAGGAGCTGATCACAAGCCTCATTTCTGACCGTCATCACGCCTTCTTCAGTAACTGTACTCATTGGAGGAAGGGTAACACCTACAGAAACAGCCAGGAGTTTATCTCGATGTTCTTTCTTTGTTCATACACAAAAAAAATTTCAATAATGTACAAACATACACTGCCTTAATATAGCAAGTTCTAATTATGGCGGAGAGACTTACTATGTTTACAAAAGTGAAGTAAACTTAACTTCTAAGTTAACGGTTTAGGATAATGATGAGGATGATGTAGCCTGTGGACAAGCTCTCCTCTTTGGGCGAGCCAAGCGAGCCACACGAGAATGCGCAAGAGAGCGAGCATCAAAGCCACGAGAGGCCAAGGAAAGGACAGATTGCAACAATCTCTCATAAATTTTCATTTGTAAATGTACTTTGTCCAGACGAAGGGGAAAATGATGTTCTGGAAATCAAAGTTGATTGATAACAGGCCTGCCTAGATCACGCGAAATATATTATTACCAAAACCTGTGTTATGTCGGCAATTGCTGAACTCATGCACTTTGAAAAAGAAGACTGGTAGAGGCAGAAAGAGTGAAAAAAAAGAGGCAGAAAGCTGTATGTGTGAAAGTGTTGCCAATAAAATGTTGCGAGTTGAGGATTATCAGAAAATCAGAACCCTTCATCAGTTGTATTTGTTTGTATCAAGTGCCTTGTTTAGTTCTGAAAATGAGACGAGTGAAAGTGAGGATAGATTAGAGTGTGTGGTTCATGCAGTGCCTTCCAACGTTGCATTTTTCGCCTGATTGAATTCCACTGTTTAGAAAATTCAGAAACTGGTAGGTGACAGGGTAGCTGATGAAGAATTAGCAGCTGACCATGAAGAAGGTCCATAGAAAGAGTAGGAAGCAACTGAGGAGTGAAATGTAAGAGAACCAAGTCCCTCAAAATGCTCTTCTCCAGTTGTGAAACAGACAAAAATATACCATGTTTCAAAAACTGGTGATTGTGACGGGGAGCACAGTCTTCTGACTGTGGATGACTTTTCAAATGTAAACGAAATGAGAATCAAAGTATTGAGTTCTTATCCGTGCGGACCATTGTAGTTCGATGACCAGAGGATAAAAAAAAACACATCAGTGGTCAAAAACATTGCTTTGATGCTGTGGAAAGCTGTTGAGAAAGCAATTTAATAAATAAATAAATTCTATGTGCCCTCGGCTGTCTTAATGTGACTTTCTAATCTATGGCACGTTTGCAGTGACAGTTTTAATGCTTCGGGGTGTCCGCGGTGGAAATGAAAATTAATGAGTGATCGTTGCGAGCTCTTCTCCCTCTCCCCCCTAACTGCTGCTTTTCATGTCTCCTCTCACGTGTCTACTTTATACACTTAATGTCAGATCCCAAGGGAAACAGTTAGTTTTGTTTTCCCGAGGGTCCTGATGTTTCCCGAGACGAAGTCGAGGGAAACATCAGGACTCGAGGGAAAACAAAACTAACTGGTTTCCCGAGGGATCTGACATTAAGTGTTTTGTTATATTTCTAGAACTTTCACTTCAACAGCAACAAAAGAATAACCGGAGCGAACGAAAACGAACCAAAACAGTCGACTCGGTACTTATAACAACACAAATTTAATTCTCAAAACCACTGAATGAATGATTTACAAACAAAAGTACTTTCCTTATATCATCTGCATCTTTTTCCTCCACTAGCTGCTGTTTTTCTTCTGGGAACTTCTGGGAT
>BOPM01001537.1:29726-40154 GCA_022179025.1 Porites australiensis
CCTTTTCAAAATCCTGAATTCAAGATTACGGCTAACTTCAAGATTTTAGTTTTCCAAATCCTGAATTGAACATTTTGGCTGACTTCAAGTTTTTAGCTTTTTAAAATCCTGTATTGAAGATTTTGGCTCACTTGATTATTGTAGCTTTACAAAATCCTGAATTCAAGATTTTGGCAGCTTTGAAGATTTTAGCTTTCCAAAATCCTGAATTGAACATTTTAACTGACTTGAAGATTTTAGCTTTTCAAAATCCTGAAGTCAAGATTTTAGCTAACTCTAATATTTTCAACAACAAAAATCCTAAATTCTAAATTTTTTTTGACTTCACGATTTTAGCATTCTAAAATCCTGAATTTAAAGTTTTGGCTGCACATCAAGATCTTGATGAGCGAAACTCCTAAATTCAACTTTTTAAAAGACTTCCAGAATTTGGAGAGGAAGGCCAAAATCGTGAATTCAAGTCTTAGGATTTTGGAAACTCAAACTCCTGAATTCAAGTTTTGGGCTAAATTCATTTTTTAGAAAGCCAAAATCCTGAATTGAAGATTTTAACTGACTTTTTGACTTTGGAAAGCCAAAATTGTTAATTGAAGATTTTGGATCACTTGAAGATTTTAGCTTTCCAAAATCCTTATTTCAAGTCTTTAGCGGCACTTTAAGATTTTGATTAGCCAAACTCTTGAATCGAATATTTTGGCTCTATTCAAGATTTTGGAAAGCCAGAATCCTGACTTTAAGATTTTGGCTGACTTCCAGACTTTAAAGACCCAGAATCCTAAAGTCAAGATTTTGGGTGTCTTCAATATTTGGAAGAGCCAGAATCCAGAGTTCAAAATTTTGGCTGACTTCAAGATAGTAGCTTTCCAGAATCCTAAATTCAAGATTTTGGAATGCCAAATCCTGAACTCAAAACTTTGGCTCACTTCAAGATTTTAGGTTTCCCAACTTTTGAACTTCAAGATTTTGATTGGCCAAACTCTTGAATTTAAGATTTTGGTTAAATTCAAATCTTTGGAAAGCCAAAATTCCGAATTCAAGATTTTGACTGACTTCAAGAGGGTAGAAAACCAAAATCCTAAAATTCAAGATGTTGGTAGACTTCAATACCTTTTAAAGCCATTATTCTGAAATCAAGAGTTTGCATGGCCTCAAGATTTTATAGAGCCAAAATCCAATATTTAAGAGTAATTTTCTGTAAAATTTGAACTTCGGCCTGACACGGTACCTCATCGATTTGGCTGTTTTTTGGCATGTAGTCTTAGAATGGTGTCCTAAATACTGAATGCATATTCTAAGGTTCGAATTCTCGTTGGTTTCAAAGATACAGGAATGACAGTTTTGACGAGGGTGTTCAACTGACCTAGCACCTGATAATCTGGTGTCATTAGACATCTCAAGATGATATCCTTATATACTGATTGACAATGAAACACCTCTTCCCCTTTATAGTATACATGATATTATCGAGCCCTTTAATGGTGTATTTAAGACTGGCGAATACTATATCGATGAATATGTCATCGACAAACGACTAGGAAAGGGGTCAAAATTGAAGCTCGTTTCTATAGCGAACCGGTGATACGCGCATTGATCACAAAGTTTAAGATGCCCACCTCTAATGTCAAATGGTGTATCCAAGCACGTAAAACATTAGCCCCGGATACATTCAAGAATTACATGTTAGCGATATTCTCAATGTTCCCAGAATCTCAAGCCAAATTACTGACAAACAGTTACATCGACGAACTGGGTAGAAAATATAGTCGCAAAGATTTACATGTAGTTCACTCGATACAGCACAGTGCATCTGGACATCTGCTCTTGCTGAGAATTGTAACGTGGTAATAGACAGTTATCAGAATCCAAACACTAAACAAGAATTATATCTAATCAGAGAGAGTCAAATTGAGCGCATATTTTCTGACAATACATCAATTAATCGCTTTGTTATCTCTCAGTCCAAATTGAAATGTCTGAAAAGTCCTGCCTGTTGGACCCGATGCCAACCTCTCTGGTTGTTGGCTGCCTTGACGTGCTGTTGCCTGTTATTTCACGAATTATAAATCTTTCGCTAT
Organism: Porites australiensis; assembly: GCA_022179025.1. NCBI lineage: Eukaryota > Metazoa > Cnidaria > Anthozoa > Scleractinia > Poritidae > Porites > Porites australiensis. The sequence continues at coordinate 31,802 of BOPM01001537.1, forward strand.
CATGCAGCCATTTCTCTGAGGAATAGAAAGAAGCTCCGGTTACTCCGATCCTTAAGAAAGTTGGCTTAGACCCGGCGCAGTTGAATAACCTTCACCCTGTCAATAACTTGGACTTTACATCAAAATTGACAGAGCGCGCTGTTTTCGACCAAATTCACAGTCATATGAGTCGATTCGCCCTTTATCCGTAATCCGCTTACCGAAATGGTCACAGCACAGAAACAGCGCTACTGAAGGTACAAAATGAATATGAATATGAATCGCAAGCATGTAACTCTTCTAGTTCTCCTAGATTTGAGCGCAGCGTTTGACACTGTTGACCACAATATCCTGCTTGCTCGTCTTAAGTCATGTATCGGCATTAATGGCACCGCCCTTAACTGGTTTACATCTTATCTTAACAACAGGTCCCAACGAGTCTCGCTAAATGGCTTTACATCTGACAGTTTTAAGCTTCCTTATGGCGTTCCACAAGGATCGTGCCTGGGGTCATTGTTGTTTACCATTTATTCCAGCAAACTGCTTGAAGTCATCAAATACCATGTACCTGCAGCACATACCTATGCTGATGACACTTTACTTGTCGTTTAGTCCTGACACGGCTAGTAATCAGACTGATGCGGTCATTGCCATGGAACGCTGTATATCGGACATTCGTACGTGGATGCTTACGGACAAGCTCAAACTTAATGATGACAAGACTGGGTTCATGTTGATTGGTACAAAACAACAACTTTCCAAAGTAAATATTGATTGCCTTACCGTAGGAAGCATTGACGTTGCTCCTGTCACTGTGGCAAGAAATTTAGGGACATGGTTCGATTCTAACTAGAATCTCCAGGAACAGATCCACAAAACTTGTAAATCTGGGTTTTTCCATTTATACAATATTCGGCGTATCCGAAAATATCTGTCCCAGGAGTCTGCACGAACGTTGGTCCATGCTTTTATCATTGGTCGTATAGATTACTGCAACAGCCTTCTATTTGGTTTACCCTCTGTTCATCTGCGCGGCTTATATCTAATGTCCCTCGCTACAGTCACATAACACCAGTACTGTGTTCGTTACATTGGCTTCCTGTCAAATTTCGTATTGATTTTGAAATACTTCTTTTTACTTTTAAAGCTATCTACGGTCATGCGCTTGGTTACTTGATCGATTTGATTGCTATTAAAGAACAGCCGCGCTATAATCTCCGTTCAGCTGGCGGTCTTATCTTAAAGTATCCTAGTTTAAAACTGAAAAAGACTTTAGGGGATCGTGCTTTTTCATCTGCTGCCCCTAATTTATGGAACAATCTGCCCCTTCACATCCGTCTTGAGGACAATTTTGAACGTTTTAAATCTTTACTTAAAACGCATCTTTTTAGACTAGCTTTTGATATGTAATTTTTTTAACCTACTATGTAATATATTTAGTGTTTTTCATCTTTATTTAATTTTTAGCGTTGTTTATTCTCAGCCTTAATTATTTTGCTCATGTTAGCTTTTATCTTCTTTTAACATTTACGTGTTGTCACGCGCTTTTGATCATATTTGCATGGAAAAGGCGCGTTATAAATTTTTAATAATTATTATTATTATTAACGTTACATGACAATGCGAGTCACGATAATAACGGCAATGGAATCAGTCAAGTGTATGCAATCAATACTGATGGCGTATTTATGACTAATCCTAAAAACCAATACCCCGACAAGAAAGATGTAAAATTCACAACAGATAGTATTGGGCAAATATTCCAAACTGATAGCCTGGCTGTATATTTTGAGAAACATTACGGGGAGAATTTTAATCCTGATAATTACACTTATTTTGTGCGAGACGGTGCTATTTATTATGGTGGAGCAGGTTGCGGTAAGACATATCGATTATGTCAAAAGGCACTAGCAGCTGATGACCCCATAATCCTGTCATTTAATAGTAATGCCATACAGAATGTAAAATCGGTGCTATGTGATGTGTGCAATAATTATGAGGTAGCCAAGAAGTGTTATACATTTGATCTATTCTTTTGTGATCATCACGGGCGGACATAACAGCACTAGAGGGCAAAACAATATTCGTGGACGAATACTCTATGACCCGCAATAAGTGGATGACGAAGCTCTATCAGGCATTCACTAAATATAAGCTGACAATTTACATGTTCGGTGATACTAATCAATGTGACCCTGTTGAACATCATGGCATGTCTTATGATTATTTCAAATCGGTGCCATAACTGAGATGTGTCCACGACGCGTCAAAATGAAGTACATCGAAAAATGTGCTAGTTACGATCTTCAAACAAGGGATTTATTGAATGAGTTTCTTGAGAGTGGTACTGTTAACCACCAATTTAATCCACCAGTCTACAGTTACCATAATATTTGCTATCTGAATAAAACAAGGCGGCATGTTACGCAAGAATGCTGTAAAACATTTACTGAAAATAAAGAATATTATGAGATCGAATTTAAGTATAAGGGACCAAAGGAGAGATATAGAATAGCAGCTAATATGCCGATGTTGGTTACAAAGAATATGCGCAATAAAGAAATGTATAATATGCAGCAGTATAATATTGACAGCATTAACGAGAACGATATAGGCAATCTTGAATTTACGCTCAGTGGACAAACATTCAGTCACAACGAGTTCCGCGAATCGTTTATACCAGAATTCTGCGTTACAGTGTAAAAATATCAGGGGGGAACAATAGACCAACATTATAACATTTGTGATGTGGAGAAGATGGACAAGAAACAGCTCTATACAGCGTTATCCAGAACGACAAAGTTAGATCACATCCATCTCGATACAGCAAAATTGAACCAAGAATATGAAATCAGAATGCCGCCATTAACTGTTACAGTGAATAGTTACTTTAATGATGAGTATCACAATGGCCAAGTCTACAAGATAACATTCGAACACAATAATAAGCTGTATGTTGGATGCTCAACACGTAATCTACAAGAGCGGCTCAATGAACACATCACTACAAAATCAAGTACAGTATATCCATACAAGAAAGATAACCCAGTGATCACACCAATAATACGCGCACCTTGTAAGGATCGTCAACAATTAAACAGAGTGGAAGCCGAATACATCAGATATTATAGTGTAAAATATGGGAACCGGTTACTCAACAAACAATCAGTCCCTAAACAGACAGTCAAAATTGAATACAAACATCAAGCGCAAATTGAGACAGAACATCAAATACGAGAACGACTGCGCCAGAAGTTTGGTGATAAAATCAAGATCAAAGATGATCCAATGAATAAGTTACTCTATTAAGATACCAAAGTTGATGGCAAACATTATAGATCAGTTGCTAAATACAAAAAACAGACCAAATAAGAGGCTATGATTAAGATCAGAAAAAAGCAACAACAATTGATCGATGAATTGACAATCAACTTTAACTAATAATTGAATATAAAAATTAACAAAACTGGTGGCCACCAGACCTTTTCAGTCCCTCCTGAGAAGGTTTTTATTGTTACCCATAGGCCGGCCATTTACAGGGACCCATAGGCCAACCATTTACAGGGCTTTTCTCATTTCATCTCACTTCATTTGATCTCATTTCATTTTTTGTTTTTTTCCCTCTCCAGCTTGGGGGAGAACCGACACTCCTATGCACATCGCTCTGCCTTTTAGGCATCCTCTTACGAGTGGTCCTCAGTGCAATTACAGCTCTACCCAACGCCCTGACACCGTCTACAAGGGAGTTTCCCCATTTCCCATTTTTTCCCTTCAACTGTTAATGATGGAGCCGTGGGCCTTTACCCCATCATTAACAAGGGTATCTGGTTACTAGCGTTTTTTCCACACCAGTAATACCTTCACCAAGATACACCCTAGTACTATTTCAGATTGGCCTTATATATAAGTCCAATTCAATATTGTCAAAAATGTGGGATGTAATTTGTGTCCTCCTCTAAGGGGGTTTTGTAATGCGCAGTCTCAGTTGGGGCAAAACCATAAACTATTTAAAAAGATAAAAATATAGTATAGAAATGTGTAATAAAAAAGTTCACGAATTATTGATCCAGGAGGGTCAAGTTAATTGCGTCTTTTGTAATAAACAGATTCAGGATCCTGGTAAGCCCAGGCGACATTTTTGTTGCGATTCTATGAGACTGATCAAGGATAACCTTCTTGTGTGTGAAAATTGTGGCCAAGTACCTGATTATTTAACCGCAGACGAGTACATTGACTTTTATGAGAATCGACACAGAATAAAAAGAAAGTCCTTATATCACAGAAACTATCACATCATAAATGTCATGGATAATATCGCACAAATGAACAACATTCAAATTAGTTATTATAATAGAGAGAATATACTGAGAATGATCCAACTAATTGATAATGTTACCCATCAACCGGGTGTTTGCCGAAAACGGCTTATAAGTGTAAATTTTATAATAAAACAACTGTTCCATATTTTAGGAATAGAATACAAGATTATTCCTCTTACTCGGATAAAAAATACTCTACGATATTATACAGATTGGTGGGACAGAGTTTATGGTCTCATCAAGACCGATGCCGATCGATTGATTTCTCAGAATTCAGACAGGAAGTAGAGGGAAAGCCCCTAACCGGAAATAGATTTTACTCATTGAGCGAGAGGCCCTGGGGACGAGGTTAGCGTACTGCTTTTCACATCTTGTCACTAATGGAGCAAAATCCACAACTGTTTCATCCAGGACTGTCATTTCCTTCAAGAAGTCGTTTTTATTAAAGGTAGCACCACGCAGCGAAGTCCTCAGCTCGACTAATACTTTATTGTAAGTAGTGTAACAAAATTTTGACATTTCTATTTTTTTTTTGTAGTCTTTTGTCTCAGAGAATGTTCTTAGAGCTAAATCAGCACCCGATATGCTTCTTATAATGGCTGGGTTGGCTGTCAAACCACCAACAACAGTACCGATTACTATGAGGCCAGTTGATGTCATATTTAATAGGAGATTTAGTTTCCTGAAGTATTTATAGCCCTTCTGGTAACACCAATACTTGAAATGGTAATATTTTTACAATTCTTTGATTTCCTGGATCTCCTCTTTTGTTTTGCTTTTGTCGATATGATTGAAGTTGAATATATTTTCCTTTTGACTCATTATATTATTGGTTTACATAATATAAGAACCGTTCAGTTTCTCATGCAACATTATTTATGAAATTCGATAGAATCCAGGTCATGAAAGTTTGGAGTGTACATTATTTTATAGATTGTTGCATCTTCTGAGAATATTCTGAATGTGTAGGTACTTTGAGATGCTAAAGCTGAACTTAGTGTTAATGTTCCAGAATAATTACTAACTGAAGCTTTTACTGTTAGGTCACCCCCTGTCCCTTTCTTAGTCAGCCAAAACACAACACGTTTACCATTGAAACTGTTTTAGTAATGGGATAGAAGTTTCGTTAGTTGACCCATCTCTCAGACCATTAGTTTGCAGTGTTAATTTCTTTGTTGTTTTGTCAAAAATCAAATGTGGTTTTTCATAAGTTCCATTACTCATAATCGTTTTTATACTCAGTGATTTGTTCAGCCACAGCTGCATAACAACACAAAGAGTAAAGCTTCTTTTACTGAATAATTCCAAACTTAACGTGGTATTATGTAACCTTAATCCATCCTCCTAAACATTGGTAGTATCTATTCTAGGAAAATAAATATTATGTAGGATGCCTGAAATCATGATACCTGATATTCCTTGTATTATTTTAGAGTTACTAGCATCGCTTAAATCATAAAATTCCTCAAATATTTCCCTGTACGCATTATTTGTTGTATGAGGGCTCAATTTCGTCTCCAAATCTTTGACCTTCTTTACAGTAGCTGCTGAATTATTTTTAGCGCGATCATGAGCAATGTTTAATATTTTTGTGGTTGCCCTCGAAAGTCGTACTTGGCATCCGAAGGAGTTTCGTTGTTATTCACAAGAAAAAGAGAAAAAACTTGAATCGTCAGATCTTTCCTTTATCTCCAAATAATCTTTAACTCTTCAGTTCTTCAGATAACAACTTAGTCTGCCTTACACCATACGGATGAGCGAAGGATTACATGGATTGTAAATCTAAATCACAGATGTGATAAAGAAGAACATGGCGGCAACTAGCACGAGTCCTAAGCAAAATGGTAAGAACCGCTGACCATAAATACTGAAAACTCCTTACTACAGCACTGCTGTAGTAACATGGCTCCTCAACTGCATGTCATGCAGGTAAGACAAAACAATAAACCTACACGAGTCCCTAAGGCTAAACGTTCAACAAACTATCAGTTCGATACTCAAACAGTAGAATCTCGAAAGCTCGAGTCACTGATCAGCAACAACGAATGAATGTTAAATTAGTTAATCAAAATCAAGTGTTCACTACAATGTTCATTGATAATGAAACCTTTGCAACGTCTTTCAATTGTTCTTCGTTGGCTCCTCGATGGGGACTTCCCTGGTCTCCTCGGGAAAGATATATTCCTGAGACACTTCATCTGCAGTCAACAATAAAACGAGCTTGTGCATAGGTCTGTCTAAATATGATGGTGGGCGTTGGCATTTGCCACTATCATCCAAATTCCCGTCTGCCATCAGCAACCTGACCTTTCTGACATATCCGTCGTCACTTGGGTACACCTGCACTACTTTGCCAAGTGGCCACTTGTTGCGCGCGCTTTCACTTTCCTTAGAGATGACTATATCACCAACAGTAAGGTTTCTCTTAGGCTGGGCCCACTTTTTCCTGACTTGTAACATTTGAAGATACTCTCCCCGCCATCTCAGCCAGAATTCATTTGCAAAATACTGAACTCTTCTCCAACGTCTACGACAAGACATATCGGCTCTTTTAAACTTTCCTGGGGGCGGTAGCACTCTTTTAGGTTTCATAGTAAGAAGATGGCTAGGAGTCAACGGCTCTGGCGTTTCTGCATCACATAAGTTATCGACGCTCAGGGGTCTTGAATTAATAATGCACTCGACTTCTGTCAAGAGTGATCGCAATGTCTCATCATCAAGTTGGCTGCCAGCTTGTAACAGTAGTGGTTCAAGTGCGTTGCTTGCACTACCAATCACACGTTCCCATGTCCCGCCCATGTGACTAGAATGGGGTACGTTCAACTTGAATGGAATCCACTCGCATCCCTTCCTTAGCAAATAGTCTTGAACATGATCTTGATTCATCTCACATAATGCTGCTTTCAGTTCACTTCGTGCACCAATGAAATTTGTCCATTGGTCGGACCTCAGTTGTCTCACAGCACCTCTCCGATTCATGAAACGTCTCAATGCATTGATAAATGAAGAACTCTCCAATGAATTGGCAGTCTCTAGATGCACACTTCGTGACCCCATACATGTAAACAATACTCCATAGCGTTTAACTTCACTTCTTCTCTCTTTGACAATGAACGGTCCAAAGTAATCAACGGCACAAAACGAAAAGGGAGGAGCTGGTTCAAGTCTGGAGTCAGGAAGGCAGGCCATTTTCTGCTGCTCAGTGGGCCTACGGAGTCGTCTACATGTCACACAACTCGATATGAACCTCGCTACTTTTGATGAACCATTGATCAACCAATAGCCACTTTGCCGCAACTCGTTATGCGTCATACCACGACCCATATGGTTCACTTTGAGATGGTGATGTTGAATCAACAGTTCAGTCAAGTGTCCTTTTCGCGGAATAATGACCGGATGCTTCAGATCAACTGGTGTATCTGCTCTTCTGATACGACCACCAACACGAATTATGCCATCATGGTCCACAAACGGATCCAGTTTGTGCAGCGAACTGGTCTTTCGTAACGCTTGGTTCCTCTTTCTGGCTTGGTTTCTGTTTGTCTCTCCGTTGGTTACATTTAAGTCGCAGAGAATTTGAAGTTCCTCACGGAAATGTTCGTACTGCAAACATCTGATGACGGTCTTCTCTGCCTCCTGAAGCTCTGGAAGTGTAACTCTCAGTATTGACTTCTCAACTTCTGTACTTGACCTTGTTACTGGACTCTCGGGTTTCTTAATTTCCCTTCTTTGAAGCTTGGACTTCAAACGTAAACATAGAGCTTTGACTTTTATAGCACGGTACCAGCTAGATACACCATCTAGTCTGCTTATGGAGCAACACTTCTGACCTTCGTGGTCAAAACAGACACTTTCTTCACCTCCGGGTCAGATTCTTGAAGGCGAGGCAGCTCCACGTTTTCTGGTTCACAGGGTCCGCTTCTCCACAAGAATTCTGGACCAGTTAACCACAGAGATCCTTCAACCAGCTGCTTTGCGGTGAGTCCTCTTGATGCTTCGTCTGCGGGGTCGTTGTTTGTGTCTACGTAAAACCATGCGTTGGGATCGGTTAGGTC
>BOPM01001538.1:37755-52784 GCA_022179025.1 Porites australiensis
CAGAAATCTGCTGTGTAAAAACTCTAAGGGGTCTTTCATCTGCACCTGTAAACCTGGTTACAAGAGAGATGGCAAGAAGTGTAAACGTAAATATCTCAGTACCAAGATCTTCGTATTCGCTGCATTTCAGTAATAATTGATTAGTCAAACACATTAAATGGAGTCTTAGCTATGAACTGGAACTAGCTTGCAGTACAATTAAGCTTAAGCGGGGGGATTCTGTTCACAGGCAAATATTCAAATAATATTTCTTCATTAGCCAGTTTAACAGGAATCACTTCTCGTCTGAATGGATGAAGCAAGACTCGAGGTCCTCTCCTGGAAACCGATAGCATGTATATTGTCGCCATTATTTCCTTTGAAAGAGATTGCAAGCTTGATTGATTAACAGAGCTCTGCAAAGCTCTTCTCTTTTGTTTTAAGTATTCGAATTGTTAAGGTTATTGACCCTTGCGGTATCCTTGGCCATTTATAATTATATTTATAATTATCAAACACGTTTTGCTTTCTTCATTCAAAGCTTACAGGAACATTACATTAGGATATTGCCTTCAAGCGAGGCGTTCCTTTAAGTGGATCGTTAAATTGTTGATGCCTAATGTTGATATCTATTTTGTTGCAGCGACACGCGCTCAATCCTGCAAAGAAATCAAGGACTTAGGTTCCTCCAATGGCGACGGGGAGTACTGGATTGACCCTGGAAGGACTAAAAGTCCTTTTAAGGCATATTGTGACATGACAACTGACGGAGGTAAGGTTTGACTTGAAGATGACACCTCCTTGGGGCTGGTACGTCAGTTATTAGATCAAGTAAATTCAGGAAATTCTCAACATCTAAATAGGTGTTAAAAAAAATTCACACTTATTGTTCCTTAATTGTAACAATAGGGATTATGATACAATATGCACTGTTTCCGCCTCGTTTGACTAAGTTGAACTTATGACTGCTTGTTTTGGCCCACATGAGCCATAAACATTTATTAAATTTCAGGGGGATGGCTTCTTGTTTCCAACGTTATTTCGCACGGTTCGTCTAAAACCCAGTTGCCAGTTAAGACATCGTACCACGGAGTAAGCAGCAAAGAGATGTTACTCACAAAAAGCGCCATGAAGGAGCTGAGGAAGCACTTGCATTTTACTCAGATAAGATTCCACTGCAAAAAAAGAGGAGGTCGGACATTTCACATCACCACGGCTGCTAACAATACAGGTGAAACTGCTGTGAAATACCTCAGTGGTGAGACAGATGTGATGCCTGCCTCTTGTGGCTCGTTTGTGATCATGAACAATGATAACTCGCGGTTATCAAGAGCCTGTAAAGATTGGGGATACGAAAATGGTTCTAGCCAAATAGGCAAATGGGGGGACGGGAGAGATCAGGACAGATTATACTACCACACTGCTTTTGTATGGGCATCTTACCACTGGCTTCTTGTACCGTACCGCAGGTGGGAATGCGACGATTTTAATGTGGGAGTGTCCCCTGGCGATTATTGGAAAATCTTTGTGCGATAGGAATCCACCATAACGGAAGTCTTCCTCAAAGATTAAGGGTTTTGCTTTTTAAGGAAGCTTAACGCGTCGGCATTATTCAACACAAGGAACTAAATTAAGAACTAGTAAGAGGTACTGTATTAAATGGCATGGTATTAGATACAATAAAAACTAAGAAAGTGGGTGATTCAATAGTGTCGGCTTTCATTCTTACCCCCAAAACCATGGAAATATGCAATTTAACGTAGATAGCCTACTGTAGCCTGCGAAAACATCCGTTTCTCCTCGCTTTTTGCCGCTGGGGACGTTTCGCGCGAAACGTCCCGAGCGGTGAAGAGAGAGGAGAAACGGATGTTTTCGCAGGCTAAGCCTACTGCAGCAGTTAAACTAGCTCCATAGCATGCTTGTTATTATATCCGTGTTCCTCGCCTATTTCCCAGCGGATTCTCCATTCCCTCCTTCACCGATCGACATGGCATAAGTGATGATTCAGATTGATAAAAAAATTCATCGTAAACTTGCTCCAGCAAGTAGTTGCTACTGACCCCCCAGGATGGACTATCGTTTGAGTTAGGGGACGTTATTTAAGTTCCAATATATTAAGCTGGCATGCCAAATTGTCTACCTTTCTGAAAAACTTAAAATATATGTACCTAGGGTGACCAGTGGAACGAACTCCCTAGAGCCACGCGCAAATTAGTTTTGGCTCGTTCCTCGCGACTTCACCGCTCCCATCACCGGAGGGACGGGGGCTACCCAATTATGTTTTATACGGGGAGGCTCCGTCCCGAGTTTCAACCCCTTGGCCTTTGATAGACCATTTTTGGATAGAAAAGGTCCTCCTTCCGTATACTTTCTATTGACAAATGGTGCCCCTTTTCACATACCTAGTTTAGAGCACGGCATCCCTTTTAACTGCTATGAATGCACTGTCTTTTAACTCACTCAATTACTCACCTACTCATGCCCATGAATGCCGTCAGGCATGTAGGGCAGCAACAAAGGATCTACACTCCTGTAGCCTGCGTAGCTGGCGGTATTGTGTGGGTGCAAGATTAAAGGCCGTCAAATCTCACTCGACCATATTACAACGGCTCCGCCGCCAAATCTCACTCGACTACTACACAATACTGCCAGCTACGCAGGCTAACACTCTTGTCTGTTCTGGGCCAGCTTCTAAACAGGTTCACGGAGAACAATAGCGCATTGTTTGTTTGCTAAGCCGACAACAATCAAATTTCAAACCTTTTGTGTTTTTTTATTTTTGTCTTTGTATTTTTGGGGGTCCAGTAACGCTTGTGAGAGCGGCAATGGATAGTGACGACGAAATTTTCCTAAAGCAAAATACTTTCTCTCAGGAGCCTTTTTCTCCTGAGTTGAATTTGGACGAGTTAGTGGGAGACTTTAGAAAACAATGTATTCTACCTCACTCCACGACAGAAATACAAGTCTACGGATGAAGGTATGATACCTATAAATATAGATGATTTACAATTCGGGTGCAAGAGGATAAAAATGTCAGTCAGTTTTTATGGTCGCAAGCCGGAGACGGTAATTAGAAGTTCCAGTTTTGTTTCATATTTTTATTTTCACTGTTAATTTTTGCAGTTTGGTTAGCATCGACTCCTGTTGGACATAACAAGCTTGGAAACGTTGTTAGCAAAATGTGTAAAGACGCAGACCTACAGGGCCAATTCAGCAATCACAGTCTGAGGGCCACAACAGCAACACGTGGACAGGAAAAAGGAATCTCAGATAAGTTGATTATGGAGCGTACGGGCCACCGAGATATCAGACTTAAAATTTTCTTAGAGTGAACGCATAGCCTGTATGATATATGGGATACTACTGTATTTTCTATAGTTGCACAATAAATTTCTATATTTGTGTTAAAGGGAGAAATTTTCTCAGAATGTTTGGCGGGGTCAAAGGACGTGCATGATTTACTTTAATTGCTCATTATAAATGGAAGGGATTTATTTGTATATTGCCCAGAGCAGCAGGGCAATATACAAATAAATCCCGGGTATTTATATAGATATTGTCCTTGCATTTATAATTAGCAATTTATTCAATTCATCAGCCCCGCTCTTCCCTGCTACATTATCAAGCCCTCCCCAGACTTTCAGTTAGTTAAATATTCATGAAGAATGTAAGTTAAATAAAGGATGTTGAATAACAAAAGAAAATGTGTGATTCGTGAAATAATATAGTATAAAATATCCTGACTGAGATCAACTTGAAGCGTTTCGCACTTAAAATTTTAAGTCCTAAAATTATTTTTTGAGGAAAAATAATTTTAGGACTTAAAGGAAACAGAAGAACAGAGGAACGTCTTCCCCAGCATTTTTCAATACATCGTCATCATGGTAGTGGTGACAGTGCGGTGAATGGACCTACGTGCCTACCCTTCTAAGTTTCCGCATAAATCTTACAATCAACTATCTCAAAGATCTTTACCCCCTACCCCCACAAACAAAGCAAATGACATCTACTAAACACGTAAAAACAAGTTGGACCACATTGTCACGTATTGCTAAGAGGTATAATGTTCAACCGAGTGGATTTTTCTCCATTTGAAGCAAGATGTTTACCGTGCAAGAACTCCGTGCACAGTGGTTGTTGGCTTTCTTCTTCATAGGTTCACTTACTTACCAAGACGTTGAAGGTATAAAAGAGATCATTCATCTCTGTATTTCGGTTTTGCAACTTATTTTTATTATTTTTACTTTTTTGTATTCCCCAGCGCTGAGCATCAAAACTGGAATATGCAATTTCACCATTTCTACTCCTGGTCTATTTGCGTGTGAAAAGGTTTCCTTTGAGAAGCCTTTCAACGGCGGGCGGGATGTGAAAGTTTTCGTTTCCAAAAGCCACGCAACAAAGAGTTATAGTGGTGGAGATGGCGCGGCTATTTGGGTGGAATCTGTGGATAATAAAGAATTTACAGTTTGTGTTTTAGGAGTACGGAGATGGTTCTAGTGGGACTACGAAAGTGAACTGGATGGCGCTGCAATCTGTTCCTGTTGGCGCTCAACTAGACACCGTCTCGTTGGATTCTTGGACTACTGGAGAAAAGTGTAAAAGGATCGCCTTTGAAAAGGTTAACATTTATACATCTTTAAAAAGGCTTACCCATCTTCATATTTTTTGCTAATTTTTGCTTTAAAAAATTTAGTGAGAAAGTCGAGATTTCGATTCCTTTTGTTTCTACGTGGCCAAGTTCATAATAATCGTTATATTTACAAATTCTGTGTTTAATTCGTAAAACTCTTCTTAGTTTTTCATCTGCAAAAATTCTACCCAATTTGCTTCTTTCAATTTTAGAATGATTTTTTTCTTTCACACTTCCCTCGTTTTATATCATATCCTTGTTTGTGTGAAGAAGAAATGTTATTGATTATTCATTTCGTTCTCTCTTACTTTTTCAGCGTTTCTCAATTCCTCCGAGCATCTATGTAACAGTTCGTCACCAAATTATCAAGAGACCTCAGGACGCCTTGGCATTGTGGGTAGAGGATGTACGCAGGGACAGTTTTAAGGTTTGCCTCAGGGAAACGAAGATTTTTGATGGGCTGCATAAAAACATCAAAGTGGTAAGTGAATTTTTTTTGTTACCTGTTACATGTTTGAAAGTAGACACACGACAAGATGATAATTAACTAAACGGTTCCTACCTTGCTGCAACTTACAGGAGCTGTGCTCTAGCAGGACCTAGTTGTTCCTGGCGCTCTACCTTTGCTCTTTGCCTACTAGCAAATCGTAGCTTTTTTCATAGAGATCCCAAGTTGGGTACCCTTTGATTTACACGGGTTCAGAGAAATGGGCTCCCTTCTCTTAGAAACAACCTTGACTTGAGAAAGAATATATTGATAACATTGTTAATACTTTTTCACTTGTCCTTCAGGACTGGATAGCATTTGTTAAGCTGATGACGCTGAATTCTACCTTAATCCATGGCCTTGTAACAACAAAGAATAACTCACCACTAAACAAGCAACAAAACAACGCTCTCTGTCAGGTAAAGTAACTAATCAACTATACTGTTTTGGTTTGTCAGTCACTTATATTCATAAATAGAAAATCTTTGAGAAATTCATGGCGCTCTAATGTTGTTGTCGTCAACTATTTAAACGACATATATCCATGATATACCGCATATGTGTAGAAAAACTTAAGAACGCTGATTCTTTTCTTTTTTAGATAATAAAGTTCACTGATGCTTTCTATGCCCCTCCGGTAGTAATGGTTTCACCAAGACTCAGTTACCACAACAACAACTCCCGTTTCTCGGCTTCTGGAACTTGTAACGCAGTTACTGCGTGGATTCAGGTAACATATATGAAACTTGGAGCCATTTTTCTTAGTCCATTGCGTCCTTAGGCTGCCTTCTTATCTTTTCACTTCTAACTTACTTTTAGCATTGTCTCTGTTTCAATTTTTCATGTCGTTTAAGGAGTCCAAAAAAGTTTTTTTTTGTTTTTTTTTTCTCCCAATTTTTCCAACCAACCTGTGCACCCCACAGTTTCGCTCTCTAAACTACCTTTGGTACCGACATAGCAGTTAAGGTAAGAAAATACCTGATGATGCTTAATGATTGATAATCTGATACTTCTAATGATTGTCTCTAGCTTACCTTTACAAACGAAACCGAAGTGTGTATGAGAAGATACAGCAATAACGCCAATTATAAGGGCATCGTACAACTGGATTACCTGGTGATTGGAGGTACGTAAACAATATGTCAAAACCTTGGTGAAGGCTGTATGCTGCAGTGTATCAAGTACATTTTATGACATGAATCTTTTGAAGTTGTTTCATGGAGAGCTTTTAATCTCTAATTGATGCTATTTTTTGTTGTCTCTATTTTGGGGTATTGTAGATTTGGTTGACTGAAAGAACATGTTACTACCATAATTTCGTCGCAATACTTTTGTGTATTCAAGAAAATGAGATTTTTTTAGAAAACTTTAAAGTCTAAATTTCTTTGGCACACTGGTTCTCCTGATCACGAAATTAACCGGCTCATATGTGATGTCATAAGACAAAAATTCCGGAACTGAAACACGGGATCACCGGCATTCTTATCCTTTTCTTAGAGTCGCCAGTGTTGTTGCATCTAACCGCAATGCACCTTATTGGCATCTTTAAGCAGTTTCAGCTTGTAAATTGAACGAAATTTTTGTAGAATCTATACTTGTTTTCACGTTTTCTTTAATTTACGTTATAGTTTCTTAATATACGTTAGAGCCCCTTTGTTTCCGAGAGGCATCCGAGTGAAGACTTGCACAAATGGTGTGCCAAAACGGCGGTAAATTTGAACGTGTTATTAAATCCTCTTTAATAACATTGTGTTCAAAGCAATTTTTTTGTCGCTCACGTTCTCATAGTAATATGCATTTTCAATTCTAAAATAGTTTTTAGGGTATGGGCACTTTAAATCAAATCTGTTGTTAACTGCTTAATTACCTTCAGACTTGGATCCCTGCATAGACGTTACGTGTTATTATCACAGCTTCTGTAAGGCGTTTGGACCCCATGATGCACGCTGTGTATGTGTGGATAGCTGCCCATCTTACAAAGAACCTGTTTGTTCATCAAATGGCACAACGTACGATAACAGATGTTTGTTTGAAAGAGAAGTTTGTCTACTTCGACTAAACTTTACCGTGCAACATCCTGGCAGCTGTGAAGGTTAGTACGGTTGTTTTTGTGAATCTGTTAAAAAGTGATTTTCGGTGTTATTAGATTTCAGTATTAATCCCTTAGCGAATTTTTCCAATGAGCTATTTACTTACCCATGTAGCCTGGAGGGAAAAACGGCGATAGATGCGTGAAGTACAGAATTTTACGTAATTTTGCTAAATCGTTTGATATGGAGCAATGCTAATAAGAACACTGGTCAGAAAAAGTGGCGGATACACTAATTATATGTTTTAAGCATTTTCAGTTAATCCTCAAAGAAAATATTTGCTTTCTTTTATATATGTATCACTGAAGCAAATTGAAAACTGATTCTTCTCTCTGAGATTAGTAGTAGTAGTAGCAGCAGCAGCAGCAGCAGCAGCAGCAGCAGCAGCAGTAGTAGTAGTAGTAGTAGTAGTAGTGGTCGTCGTCGTCGTCGTCGTAGTAGTAGTAGTAGTCGTCGTTTGCCTTTCCGACCGGGACGTAGCTCTGCCTAACATATCTGTGTAACCTTTCCTAGAGTTATATTTTTTTAAGCATAACTGGAACTGAATCTTTTCTCTGCGAGAAGTAGTAGTTACAATGGATGTTCACTTTCCTTTCCTTTAGCGCTAATAGGCTTGACCAGTTGCCACCGTGTAGCTCTGCTCAAGATGCAAAGTCTAATCTCTCCACTGCTTACCATGCTATTGACCTAATGCAGTGAGAAGCGACACATTGACCACTGTGAACTTTCCCCTAGACTTCTATAGTAGAGAGTAACAACCCTCTTTATAAGAAACACTCATTTGCTGCTTTGTTAACATTTTCAAGTGCTGGGTAAATGCCCTTTGCTCTGCATGCTTGTCATACTAATCTATAGTTCATCTTGCAATGTGTTTTCTAGGATTTCCATTTCAGCGTGATCGTCTCCACATGCCACATATTCCATCCTTGGGCTACTCTCACTGTCATGCCATTCATTTCAAACCGTTTGTGTTTTACCCTGACAAACCCATTCAAGTGCAGATAACTATCAATCATATGGATACCAGTGACAAATCGTATGTCCATGACGCGGCAGTATCATGGGTTGAAAATGTGAATAACGACGGATTCACTGCTTGTGTAATGGCGGCAGGATATAACGAACGAAAGTCTTATGCTAACGTGACAGTTGATTGGATGGCGTACCAAGGTGCTCCAGTGGGTGGCGTGACTGGTGAAGTGCGCATGTCACAGTGGTGGACTGGTACGACTTGTGCGACTGTCATGTTTCCTACAGTGAGTGGCCTTTGTTGGGTTTTCTTGTCCTTTCCATTCTTTTCAAGATCATATCTTTTGAAACGCCTCACTTCTACTGAGGTCACTCAGTTAATAACAGATCGTTTTTAATATGCATCAGCAGTGATTTGTCGTTCTGGTGCAGCCGTACACTTATTACCAATAGTCGAACAATGTCATGGTAGTACAAATTATTCTTTTACCAATTTCCGGCATATCACAAATGTCATGGGTTCCTTTTTGCAAAAACACGAAATTGATTCCTGTTCGTGGCTTTCTATGAGTTAAGAGTTGCCTAACTCGGATTTATTTTTCAGGGAAAATTCTCTGTGATACCGTCGGTATTTGTGACTGCCAAACATTACAATCCAGGATTAAAACGTGACGCAGCAAGCGTATGGATTGAAGATGTCACGCAATCATCCTGCAAAGTTTGCTTGAGAGAATTGCAAAACTACGCTGGATCACACCAAGACGTTGTTGTTGTAAGTAACGCTAATCTCATGGAATCGAACGAACAGCGTTTTTCGTCGGAAACTAAGTGCGGCAGACTAGTATCTTTCTCCATCTCATGTTTTCGCTTTTTTACGCTTCCAGCAATTGGTCCAGCAGAGATGCACGATTTTTTGCTTGAAAATATATTTCCCTCCATTTGTTTCCTCTTCATCCGGCTTTGTCAACCCAACCATGTTATTGCTTTCTTGTAACCTAAGATGTCGGTGGCTGTTTTATATAAACCTTGTTGAGAGATTACCATTTATATTTTATTTTCGACGTTGACACTATCTTTTTGCAGTTAGGACGTGAGACTGAAAAAGAATTCTTTCTTTTCATTGTTATTTATTTATTTACTTTATTTCAGAATTGGTTAGCGTTTTCATATCTTGACGAGCCTCCCTTCTCAGAACACAATTCGATTTACTTTTCGAATGATAAACCTCCCGCTCAGAGTCATTATAATGCCTTCTGCAAGGTCAGTATTCCAGTCCTTTCATTAGTCTTTTGGGTTTCAATTCCCGTCACAGTGCAGTTAATTTTATTGAATAAATTTACTATCAGAGAGCAAAAGAAAACGGTTCCCCTATCATGTCTCTAGTGATGGTAGTTGCATTTAATCAGTTTATCAGGCTGCCTGTTATATTTCAGTAAACATTTAAAATGAAAATGAAATGTAGATTATAAATGCCCTAATGTGGAACAAGTCTTTACCTTTTTATAAATGTCAGAGACTGAAGTTTTACAATTATGTAATTTCTTTTCACAGGAAGCTAATTTTACTAAAGTTTATAACTCAACTCCACTTGTGTTTGTTTCTGCCAATCATTCCACCAAAAATGGAAGTCAGAGTCCAATTCATAACTGCATAGCTGAGTGGGTAGAGGTATGTTTTTATTTATTTGTTTATTTATTTATTTAACTATTTTCTTTTTCATTTATTTTATGAATTTCTGTAACATAACACTTGCAACCACAATGCCATGTGTTGTGTGCAAGTTTAAAAACCTTATGAAAATACGAATGACTATAATTAACACTCTCTATTTTACAATACAGATAGCGTTCTATTGAGAATAACAGCTTATAGAATACAAAACGTGCGAAAAACAGCACAAAAGTTAAATTTTAAAGTTTAACTAACGATCAGGCATAACCCTTGGCTAGTAAAATGGCCATGAATTATGGAAAGTCGTTAAAACTGTGTTTAAAAAGAAGCTGTGTAGCTGTATAGCAGAAGGTAAGCAAATGTTGTCAAACAAAAAGTAATGAGAAAACTAAAATTGACGTTAAGCAAGAGAGACTGAGCTAAGAATGTGAATCCCTTTGCCCCATGATGATAATTTGAAATCTATTGAAAGTACGCACGCGTGCGATGAAGGTTATTTTTATCTGCTGTTTCCTTGACCCGCGCGGTCTACTTTCCCGTGAACGCGACACATTTCGCCGCCAAACATTTGAACTTTGACAGCAGTTATCGCACGAGAGGTTTAAGTTGTTGACATTTAATAACGCGCACTCAATTGTCTGCTTTCCTCTTCCCTTTGAAGCCCTGTCATGCAAACTTGTTAAACAGGGTTGATCACTTCTTAACATGTGTTAATCTGAGAAATATGGAAAGTGTTCTGGTCAAGACGTACCTGAACTGTTCTATAGTTTTTTTTATCTACTAGCAAGGGAGAAAAAACGCCGTCCGCCGTCTGTGTGAACTACTTAATGACCTGATAAACATCCCTTTCTTGCAGTACATCAACAAGACAGGCTTTCGTGCTTGTGTCAAAGAATTATATGAAGCAAAATATGACCCAGTGTCAGTAACGTACACAGTTTTGTCAGGTAAGAGCTCTACTGCTACAAAACTAATAAACTTCAGTACTTACAACTCTCTGAATATAATAATAAAAAAAAGGAATACAAGCAATACACAAAAGAAATGCACAAAAACTGAAGGAAATAATGAAAACTGCATTCGGGTGATGATAAAAAACAACGTTCATCCCCTTTTCCAAATACATATTAATGTGACTGTATAATGGCGTGCTTTATAATACTTGCAGTTATTTTTGCCTTATGTATTGCCTTTATTTTGTCCTGAACAAAAAACTTCTGCTTTTCCATTTCTTTTTTTAATCGCAAAACCGGAAATAGCAAAAATGTTTGAAGCACATAACTGCACCTAAAGCTATACATTTTAAGCAATATGATTATACAGTTCACTAATTCCTACTTTGTATACGCGCAGACATCTGTCCATCTGGATGGGATTACTTTAATAGATACTGCTATTTAACAAGCTCTGTATGCGCACCTTGGGTGACTGCTGTGTCCAACTGTTCAGCAATGAACTCACATCTGGTAACAGTGCACAACCAAGAAGAAAATGTCTACATTCAGCACCGTCATAATGGAGAGCGATCATGGATTGGACTTAATGACCGAAGCGTTGAGGGATCATTTGTCTGGACAAACAAGGAAATAACCAGTTTTCGGTTCTGGGCTCCGCAACAACCAAACAACAGGAAAAACGAAGACTGTGTTCACACTCTGGGTGCCAATAATGGCTACACTTGGAACGACGTTTCCTGCGATAACTGCTATAACTATACTTGTGTTCGAGGTAAAAGCGGTCATCAGGTCCGTTTTACAACTTACATTAAATGATCTGTTAGTTGGCACCTGGGGTAATCTTATGTTCTGTAAAGGGTTGTAGCTCACTTCAATATTTTATGCTAGGAATGTAACCAAAACAACAAAAAAGCCATCTAATGTAAACGCGCATGAATGTAGTATCATCTTTCAGTCATAGTTAGTAGAGGAGATTGGTTGAGAAAGCATCAAAGCTTTAGATTAAGATTTTTTTTCTTTTTTTTTCACAATAAATGAATGCGACGTTTTTATAGCCGGCCTGTGTACAGAGGACGCCCCCTCCCCCTTTTTTGAGGTGAGGGGGCGTCTGTACACAGGCTAGGTTTTTATTGGTGAAAAGGATCAAAATGATAAGAATGCTATTGAACATTTCACACCGTCGGTTGAGTCCAAACACCTCTAACAAAAAAACATACTATTATAACAAAGGCTCTTGTAGGGCTTTATAGCCATTCCACTGTTATTAACTTTGTTTCAGTTTATGTTTCAAACTCGTACGACTATATCAAGGTAAAAATGGGCAATCAGCCGAGCTTATTAGACAGTTGTTAAGGTGTCATAATGTGAGATAAAAGCATTGTGTCCAGTGTTTGGTAAAATTCAAAGTAATTTCGCTTTTTCTTTTCAAGAGTTTTATGATGAATTCAAGTTGAGATTATCATTTCAGAAAATAAGCACGTAGCAAAGTCAACAACTATAGGAAATGTGAGTGAATGAAACATAGTGATTTCTTTTAGAAATTGACGAATGCACAACTAACTATCACAGATGTAATGTGAATGCTGCTTGCCAGAATACCGTGGGCTCATACAAATGTACTTGCAAAGCTGGATACTCTGGAAATGGCGGCAAATGCGTTGGTAAGTACTGAACTTTGCCTTAAATGTCTTCCATCTTTTGCCCTTTTGCTTCGCAAACTGACCGACTTAGTTGTCCTCTGTTCTGATTTTATTTATTAAATTATAGACTAAATAAATATGCTTTATAGTGTATGTACAGAACTATTATTATTTTCTCTATCTTTTGTGGTCAAAACATTCTGATAAGCCCCTAGTGGGTATTTAATCGGAAATTTGAGCAATAAAAAAATACTTGCACTAATGTGTGCACTCTAAATCAGACAGATCTGTTTTAGCCCTAAAAATACGGCCGTTTCGGTAAGTAAAATACAGTCCTATTTTTGAGTCTAATTTGGTGCCCTTAAATCAGGGCCAATACAGTCCAATTAGCTAGGGCTGATTTGGTCCCAGGGCTGAAATGGGCCCTAACTTGGGGTGGAATAGCCTTTTGATTGAGCTTTTTTGGCCTGAATTGTGTTCAAATGGCTCCGCTCCAGGAAGGGCTGAATCAGACTTTGGCCTGCAGGGCTGAATTGACACTAGGGCTGAAACAGATCTTTTTAATTTTCAGTGTGGAACAACCTTTTACACGAATTTTGATCCCTTTAATCAAAACAATTACGAACTTCCGTTTGGGGACATATTTGTTTTGACTTTAAGAACTTTGCTGTTAATAACGTAAAAGTTTGATTTGATTTAAAAAAAACTCGAAAACGAAAATTTCACTTTTAGACCTCAAGGTCGCCCCAATTCAGACAGAAGGCAATAAAAAGCCCCAAGGGGTCTGACATGTCTGAATAGAGGAAAGTCGGGAGGAAATGTCAAGGAAGGTATTACCCTGTTTTTTTCGGGGCATGAAATCAGTATTTCATTATTTTGTCTTTGTTTTTAGAAATCGATGAGTGTAGGAGCAAAACCCATAACTGTGACAAAAATGCGTTATGTAAGAACACTGAGGGATCTTTTACTTGCACCTGCAATCGCGGTTACAAGGGAGATGGAAAGAAGTGTAGAGGTATCTATCTAGCGCTCTTTAAAGGTGGCTTTCCAGCGTCGCGTAATTTTTACGTGCGTAGGCGCTTTAGTTTTAAGTACGTATATAAAATAAGTGCTATGTATCAAAGGTTGTGCGTAAACGTAAAACTTGAACCTCGCTCAACTTTTACACGCGGCCTTTCATACATTGCCTCCAGGGCCCTGACTGCCTCTATTATATTTACGCGCGTACATTTTACTTGCGTACGCACATAAATATTACGCGGCAGTGGAAATCCACCCTAAGTGTTCTTAATCACCTAACGATAGTTTATACATCCAGCACGTGCGTTCATTCCATTGCTTGTATTTATTCTCCCTGGCACCGGTTGTTCAAACGTTAGATAGCGCTTTGCTTCGGATAAATCACTACACAGTGGATACGTATTAGGGAAACTAACTGCGCTATTTACTGGATGGTGATTTATCTAGCGGATAGCGTTATTCAGCCTTTGAACAAATTGTCCAGGTAATTCTATAACACTACCATGGCCACACAAGCCATCGCGTTCATCTGTAACGTAGATTTGAAAGGGTAGAATGTAAAGGAAGAATTATCAGTTTACTTGCCTTGTAAACGTAAAATAAATGCAATTTTATGATTTTCATGTAGATATCGACGAGTGTACAAGCAAAATCCATAACTGTGACAGAAATGCGTTATGTAAGAACACTGAAGGGTCTTTCACTTGCACCTGTAAACCTGGTTACAAGGGAGATGGCAAGAAGTGTAAAGGCAAATATCTCAGTAGAACACGCAATTATCGCATTCTCTGCTTTTAATTTATTAGACTGAGGCAAACAAATTTGTCGTGGATTCTTAGCTATGAACTGGAATTAGCCTAGAGTACAGGCTTAAGCCAGGGAATCTGTTCACATGCATTATTATTTTTAATGATTTTCCTCCCTGGTAGCCTCAACTCCAAGTTACTTCCAGCAACAGGAATCACCGCTCTTCTGAATGAATGAAGCAAGATCCGGGAAGCCCATTACCTGTATTATACCATTTTGAAAACGATTGCAGGCGCATTCTTCACAGTTGATCTCTAATGTTGATATCTATTTTGTTGTAGCGATACGATCCTGCAAAGACATCAATGACTTCGGTATCTCCAATGGCGACGGGGAGTACTGGATTGACCCTGGAAAGACTAATAGTCCTTTTAAAGCATATTGTGACATGACAACTGACGGAGGTATGGTTTTAGTTGAAGCTAGGGAAAACCCATTTTTTTCTAAAGTAAGTTCAGGAAATTCTCAATACCGAAAAATATGAACAAAATTCACACCGATAATTTAGTCCTTACTTGTAACAATAGACTTTGTATGACAATTAGGAATTATTGGATGAGGTTGAGGTATCATCCGAAAATTATGCAGATCGAGAAGGCCTTCGGCCTCGGCGGATAACACCCCAAATGAGAGTATCCGGTTAATGACTTCGATAGTACAGGCTATCGCCAGACAAAAGGGACAGAAACAGAGAAGCCCGAGTACGAGTTACCTCAGTTGTTTTAGTACTGGTAGAGAATTTTACTGGTTTTGCGAAGAAAAAAAAATACTTGATCTATT